>PVKA01007631.1:18013-76993 GCA_004027165.1 Ctenomys sociabilis | reverse complement strand
TAGGGAAGCTAGGGAGAATCTGCTTTAGGGAAGCTAGGGAGAATCTGCTTTAGGGAAGCTAGGGAGTATCTGCTTTAGGGAAGCTAGGGAGAATCTGCTTTAGGGAAGCTAGGGAGAACCTGCTGTAGGGAAGCTAGGGAGTGACTGCTTTAGGGAAGCTAGGGAGAATCTGCTTTGGGGACGCCAGGGAGTACCTGCTCTAGAGATGATAAAGCTGATAACTGGAAGTTATGGTTTCTAGTGACAACCCAGTGATACTTGTCAATAATTCTTTTTTTTTTTTTTTTAATTTTAGGGAAGGATCTAGAGTGTTCAGGCTCTCAATACTAGATTGGTCTCACAGTAATCTTCTGTTTACAGCCTCCCAAGAGCTGGGAATTACAGGCACACACCACCACGCCCAGACTCAATTGCTGTCTCAGAATGCCCTGGGGGCAGGGCTGGCACAGCAGGTGGGAGGATTGAACTCCAGGCCCCTGCACCTGCTTGCAGGGGTTCAATCTGCTGAGCTATTTGGCCAGCCCTAACAATTCTTTACTAAATTACTTGAACTTAACATATTGGTGGCTAGGCTATGTGAAGCTTCATCAACACACACCCTGTGGATGTATGGAAAAGCTCCTGTCCATGGCACTCAAGTTAAGATGACACCACGGCTGAGGCAGCTGGTGACTGGGCTGGTGCTCCTTCTTCCAGAGCAATTAATCTGCCAGCCTTAGAGATCAAGAACTCGCTTAACTGTTAAGACTTTCTGCCTTTATTTCTCAAGGTCTTGGTGGTTTTGCAGGCTTTTGCCTCTGACGTGCCCACCTCCTCTTGCACTGGGGAGGTGCAACAATCCATGGTGGGGAAGGCAGAAGGTAGGAGGCGGAAGACAGAGCCACCCTGTCCGTTTGCATCCTATGCAAGCTGCGGTCCTATTAGGTGGTGCACCCATGCCCAAGTTGGAGCCTTTGTCTTCAGTAAATCCATTCAGCCACACTCACCACTATGCTTAGGTGATTAACGGACGATCCTAGCAAAACACACTTTAGTCTTAGTAGCACACAAGCGTAACGTGGCCACCTCTGTGACTCTACACCTATGTGTGCATGAAGCTTTGGGAGACATCTAGGTACAAGCCATGGCACTTGGCAATCCTAAGTCATTTGGCCTCTATGGCAAACAAGTAAGATCAGGAATTGTGACAATGAAGATGGGGAATACACATCCACCCTGGCATCTGAGATCTGTATAATAGTGGTTTATTAAAAAATTGATACAATGCATTTGGCAGCCCCCTAATGGGTCCATTATAAGCAAAACTGACCATATAACTTCCTTTACAAATGCTTTTATTTCATGGATGAGCACCAAAATATCTGTGAAGCACTTAAGTGATATAATGACATTGCCCAACATGATAATCTGTCCTTAGTACGTGGACCAAGCTCTTCCCCATTTGCCTCATTGACCAATTCTAGGCCATAAGAATGATTTGTCATTCAACCAAGGATGGTGACCTTTTATAGATTTGGTCATTTTCCTTTTTTCAGGGTAAAAGTCTTAGCTGACATACTCATGTTCTGAAAGCTGATCCTCCTAGCTGATATTAAGAACAGAAATGTATTCTAAATTATGAGACATGAAAGCATATGTTTCATATGGCCCTATTAATAAACTCTATCTGTGAGGGGTGATGATCATGGTTAGTGCTGGAATTTGTTTGTAGTCCTTGTTGAACAAACTTCGTTCTGCATGGATACTGTTTTCTGGCGCCATATATTCAGCACCTGCTTGTGTACTTCAGGCTTGGAAAAACTCACTGTGCTTGACCTTGGCATTGATCTTGACCTTGAAGGCTGCAGTTGTAGACTGTGGAGCCATAAGCCAGCATTAAGATATAGATTTGTTATCTACTTTTCATGTTCCTGGAGCAAGTTAACTAATTTGCTTCAGTTTTTTTTTTTTTTTTTTCTTTTTTGGTGGAACCAGAGGTTGAACTCAGGCCCTTGCACTTGCCAGGCAAGCGATTATTCTACTGAGTTATCTCCTCAGCCCTTGGGTGGGTGATCTGCATTACAATGTGAGAAAGAGGAGAGAGAGACCTCCCCTCTTGATGCTCTTTGCTGTTTGCTGATGTCATGAATGTCTGCCCTCTGCCATGTGCCACTCTGCTTAGGAGCCACCTGAGTGTGGACTGACACCTCCACAAACTGTAAGCTACCCTTTTTTCCTTAACTTTGGTGTAGGGTATTTTTTCCCTGCAATAAGAGAAAAGTAACTGAGACAGAATTTGGTGCCAGAGAAGTGGGGTCATTGCTGTGACTAAACCTGACTATGTAGTTGACAAGCCTTTAGGAATGGCTTATGGGAAGAGATAAGAAGAGTTCAGAAATGTCGCATATAAGAGAAGCACTGGAACACCTCTGGCTCTTCTATATTGGAAATTCTGGTCAGAGATCAGAATGCTGATAGAAACCCTGCCTGTAAAAACCAGGTTAGGGAGGTTTCTTCTAGGAAGAAGGACTGCATTGGTTGTTGGACTTCAGACAATGTATATTATGACTTGGCACAAAGTTTTTCTGAATTTTTCTCATGTACAGAGACTTTCCCTGAGGCTGAGATTAAGTGTGGCAGACTGATTAATCTGGCAGTAGAAATTTCAAGGCAGTCAAATGTTGAAATAGTGGCATGGCTATTGTTGGGGACTTTCAGTCAGATTTATGTTGAGAATCAAAAGCAAGGAGCCCAGTAGGATGATTTAAATTGCTGTGAGTTTAGTCAGAAAACAAGCATCAATAAAGCTTTGGAATGCAAAGACAGACCTGAGAGGATCTCCATTGCTGAGGAGGAACAAGAAAATGGAAAGGATGGCCTGTGGCATCATAGGAGGCTGCAGGTCTCTGCCCTTTGCAGCCTCACAATTCCAAGGTGAGGGACTTTGCTTTGAGGAGAAAGCCACAGAGTCTTTTGTTCCAGAATGGTGGTGGCCATACCAGGTTCCAGAATGGCAGCATTTTAGAGAAATTGTTCTTTGGAACCAAGGACAGAGTGCTGAGTGATCCAGGCACTGAAGCCCTCCAGCCAAGATAGAATAAAACCTATCTACTGCTCCAGTTGGCAAAAGACCTTGGTATCCACATGACATTGGTTTTAGGTGCATGAAGAATGCAGAAGTTCTGAGGTTAAGAAAGCTTCCACTTAGATTTCAGAAGGCCTGGGAGGCCAGGCAGTGTGCCCTGGGGGGCAGAAAGTGATAAGCCTAATAGGTAGTGGAAATCCCAGAAACTTGGAAAAGCCAGACACATGGATTGTCTGGGGAAAGCTGCAGGGAAAGAGCAAAGCCAGCCCAAGAGAAAATCCATGAGAGCCACAACCAGCAGAAATTCCATAGAGGTGGAACCATATGGCGCTCACAAGTTGCCACAGATTGTGTTGGATGTTTCACAGGAAACAATGGGACTTAATGCTTTACCTTCCGAACTTTGGACTTGCTTTGATTCCAGTGATTTGTATCCCCATTTTGGAATGGTAATGATTATCTTATGCCACAGAATGTTAAAAGTGCTTAACTTTTCATTTGTACAGGGTCTCATAGCTATGGGTTTGCCTTAGATCTTGAAAAGTTGGGACTTGCATTTTTCAGCAATGCTGAAGCTGTAGGACTTTAGTAACTTAGAGACAGATTAAAATGTCTTTTGCATAAAGGGATGTATGTGAGTATTTGGGGGTCTAGGGGCAAAATGTTATGGTTTGTATCTAGGTGTCTGCCCAAATCCTCATGTTGTCAGTGGGGTAGCTTCTACAGTTTCTGATTAATTCATGATCCAGTGCAGGGATTATGGGTGTGAGTGCTACCCCTGCCTTGGGTGGGTAATCTGCATACAATGTGAGGAGGAGAGAGAGGCTTCCTCTCCCTTTTCTCTTTGCCATCTTCCAATGCTGGTGCTGCGAACTACTATCCTCCACCATGTGCCACTCTACTTGGCACCAGTCAAGGTGGAATGAACCATCCACAAACTGTGAGCCACATAAATCTTTTCTTCTTTAATTTTGGGTGGGAGGTATTTTGCCCCAGCAGTGAGAGAAGAGTAACTTCTCTAACCTCCACTATGACCAAATTTGAAAATAGGGCATTTAGGAGGCAACGAGGATTAAATGACACTTTGATCTGATAGCATTGGTGGTTTTGGAAGAAACAGAAGAGAGGAGGAGGAAGAGGATGTGGAAAAGGAGATAAAAAAGAAAAAGTAAGAAAGAAGAAAAAAGTAGAGGAGGCAGAGGCAGAGGAGAGGAAACATCTTTCTCTGGACCTCACGTGTCATGACAGATGGGGCTTTCCCGGGAGGAGCATGCCCTCAGAAGGGCAAGCAGTGGCTACCTCGTGTGGGGACTTCATGCCGCCAGAATGGTAAGGAAATAAAGTGGCTGAAGCAGTAAACTGAGGCAAGTGTGTGTTTTTCATTCTGACCACTGGTGGCTTTTGATAACATCATTGCTTTGTATGTTCCCTTGGACGTTTTCCTTCTACCTCATGTAAGAGGCCCTCTTTCTCTCTGAGAGCATGTTCTGTTACTCATCCCTTTGCCTTTTGTAAATGTCGTCATTCTCACAGAAGATGATCTTGTGCTTGGAGAACACATGCACATGTTGGCAGCAATCACAGCAGTCAGCTTTGTGTTTCGCTGCCTTGTGAGTAATCCGCTTAAAGCAAGAGAAACTTTATTTTCCACGTTTCCAAGGCTAAGTGGTTTGACACTGAATAAATACTTTCGAATGAATTAATGGATTGGTGAATAAATGAAGCACACAGAGACTGAACGCATTGCTCTGAGGCAGCGGGGCTAAATTAGGGGATGAGCCATGGCTCCCCAGTGTAATAAGCTCTTTCCGGGCAGCCTGCTTGCTAATTTATTCAGCATTATTTATTAAATAGCTCCTAGCTTGTGCCATTAGCTTTATACCATTAAATAGGGAGGCAGCCAGTGAATTGAAAGAAAGGAAATCTTTTTCCATAAACAGCTTGATTTTTGTTTTTTTAAATAACATCTTCAGCTCATCTAGGGAGCAGAAGCATAACTGTCTGTCTGAAGACCTCCCAATAAGTCCTTAAAGTGTCACTTTTCCAGGCCTCAGAGAATAGCAGTGAGTTTTATAAAAACAGTTGAAAAATTCCCTCTTTAGTAATTTGATCTTCAGTTATTCTACTAAAGGACTGACAATTCCAACACAGTTAGAGCTTTCATAATAAAGACTTGTAGAGTTTCAGAAGAATGTTTGCAGAGGCGTCATCACCAGAGTGACTCTGCTTAAGGACAAAATGTAATCTTCTAACAATTTCAGAATAATGTGGTCCATATAATTTCATTGTAAGTGGGCTACAAAGAAATAAGAATAAATATTAGCGTTTCGTTCCAAAATTTTAACCCAATATAACTCGTAATCTCATTTTGTAACATGTGAGTAGGGACTTGAGTTAAGCTTGCCTATGTAAGTTCTAATGAAATTCGTGACCTAATAGCTACACCTTAAAAATAAAAGAGTTTCAACTTAACATGTGCATAAATTTATCAAATTTACAATTAAGTTGTTAGTGTTTTACAAGTAGAGTTTGGAGAAGTTTTAGCAATCTGGTCTAACATTTCTTGTACAGATGATGAACCTGGTCTTGGGAATGATTATGTGCCTGAGTACACACATGGTTAGCGGTACAGAACAAAGAAAGATCTGCCTTGAACCTCAGATACCTTTTGTGGTAGAGAAAAGCTGTATTAACAATCAATTATATTAATTTCCCAAAGTGAACGCAATCAAAGTATGATAATGGAGAACTGAGGGATTTGATTTTATCAGCTCTGGATTTCAGAGCTGCTGTGAAGGTGACCTTGTCGTCCCCACCATCCGACATGAACAGCCATTATCCCTAGCATGGTCTTGATGTCTGTGAGGGCAGGGGCCTAGTAGCACACACACTGGATCACAGGTCATTTGTTTGTGAGTAGAGAAGGCAGAGATAAATGAAGAGCTGAGCGCAGAGCAATCATGTTCCAGCGGGGGCTGTCGCTCACACTGGGTACACTGCCTGAACCCATCCTTGCTGTTAGTCTGTGCTACATCAGGTGTGCACCATGTGGCTCTGGACGCATGGCCAAGGAGCTGCTTGGGTGCAGGCCAGGGCTCAGCCACCCCTTAAACATCTCCCAGCTTACTTTTATGTCTCAGTCCCCGCCTCTGAGCCCACTCATTGGTTCTCCTTCGCCTTCCACAACCCTCTATGGATACTCCTGAAAAGTCTAGCCCTTCTGCCCTGCATTTCCCTGGTTTGCCTGATTTAAGGCCCCCATTGGCTAGGTCGCGCTCACTGTATACCAGTAGCCCGGATGCATTTCTTGGTGGCCTCCTAGAGCAGGGCAACAAATTCCAACTTTCTGCACGGTGTGAGGGCAGAAAGGGACAGGCCATGCTGGCACCCAGAGTGAGAATAAGCTCCTGGCCTGGCTCCGGGGACCTCATCTGCAGGCTGCACAGTGTTGCAGTGGGTGTCTGGTCCTGGTGGTGGACAATTCTGCAGCTTGGTGGACCTGCAGTGGGTGTGTAGGCCACATGGCTGAACCCTGAGCTCTAGCTGGCCTGTCTGGTAGGGCCAAGGCGGGGCAGCTGTGGAGGGCGAGGCTGCAGGCTAGGCCGCTCCCAGGGTGGCTTGAGCGGGTTCATACCAGCAGGCTGGGCCTTGTGTGCACTGGGGGCCACAGTGGGCCTCAGGCCCATCAGCCCCATGGTCACCAGTTCCTGCTCCCAGAGGTGTCAGGAAGACAGGCTTGCTGCCTCTGCTTGGCCTCTGTAGCTATTTTTTTTTCCCCCTGTGGAACCGGGGATCGAACTGAGGCCCTTGTGCTTGCCAGGGAGTCCCTGGCCCCTTCTTGCAATTGTCAACTGTGAGCACCACTGTTAGAGGAATAAAAGGTTAGTCTCCTCTTATCCTGTCCTGTCCTGTCTAGTCCCTCTCCATTCTATCTCATTCCATCTCATGCTAGGACTGAAGCCAGAGCCTCTGGAGTGTAAAGAATGAGCTCTACCATGGAGCTCTATCTACAGTTCTTATTTTAAGCATTTGTGAATGAGGCTGTGTGTCTAATGTTTCCATATGGTCATGTGGCTGCTGACCCAATAACCTTTGTTGAGCAGCCCGTTTTCTTTAGACTTAAAGCATCCATGAGACTGTTTGTTGGCTGTGTGTCTGGTTCTATTACTCTTTCTATGGATTCTGAGAGCACCAGGCATTGCCACCAATACATTGCTTTATAACTCATCTTTACATCTTGTGTGCCAAATTCTCCAGACTATCTTAGTTAAATTGTTTTAGGTGTTTGTCACCTTTATTTATGTGGTATGAATTTTTGAATCAGCTTTTCATGTCTACAAAAATGTATGTAAAATTTTTGTTTGAAAATTCATAAAATTTATAGATTGGGGATAACTGGTACTTTCACATTAATTAATTTATCATTAATTTAATCATTAGTTAATTTTTTTATTTACCTGTTTTGTGAGTTTCAATAATGGTAAGCTTTTTAACTTTTTGAAATTGTTTTATCAGATTCTTTTCCTTAGTACTTTATAGGATGAAGCATGTAAGAATCAAATCTTAAGTGTAGTCGTTCGATAGCTAACTGGTGGCCAATTTCTTACACTCAGCTGAAATAAACTAGCATGGTGCTGGGTACAGGAGCCCCACCTGAGGATTGCTGCCAGTAGCATAAAGGCAGAACAGGAGAAGCTGTTGGTATAATGTTAGGGCTCCTGTTTGGAGAAGCTGTTGGAAACTGCTGGTTCTCTTGGGCTGTTCTGCTGGAGGACCTTGTCATGGAGCTTTCCTGATGAATTGTGGAGGAGCTTTGGTCTTCATTTTGAGCATTGTTTCCTGGCTCCAGAGGGGAAGATGGTGCACTGCTCAGCCTCATGGAGAAGCTTGTTCCACTGAATGGAACTTGGCCTTCCTCATTCTAGGGGAGCTCAGGACCTCACTGATGCAGAGGACAGCTGTGGTACCTTTGGGGGAGCCCTGGTGCTCACCTTGAGTGTTGTTTTCTGGCTCTAGTTCAGAGCCTGCTGGCACAGGTCCTTCATCCTGCTGGCACAGGCTTCCTAGCTTCCAGCACTGACCTTCAGGCTTTGCTGGCACAGATCTGTGAAGTAGATCCTAGGCCCTCAGCTGGCTTTTTTAGTATTTATTGTGTGGATAGATTTCCTGCACTTGTATATGATTCTTGAGTGACTCCCTATCAACTAATATTATAAAATGTGTCTTGTATTATATTGTTCCCCTTGCAAAAGCCCCAAAGCATGACATTGTGTGAACACAGCACATTAGCGGAACCCAAGTTTCTTAACCTTGTGATCATACTCTTTCTAGAGCACAGTACTCATTAGCACATTCCAAGCCTTCAGGGCTCAATAGTTAAATTAAAAATACTCCAAATACACAGAGACATTGTGGTTCAATTAACATAGAACTGAGGTTGTTGGCTATGCTGGAGCACACTTCTCATTGGACCATGACTGACTGCACAGGCTCACAAAGACTAAAGAAAGTAAAGTGTGTTAAGTGCTCCTTCCCTTGATGTCTCTATGTGACTTCATTTAGTAGTGATTCCTACTTAAAATATGAAGAGTGAAAGTTTGCAGCCTGGCTACACCATGCTTTATTAAGCTAATGTATAGTTTCAATAGGTATTTACATTCTGTAATTGGACACAGTGCACGCCTCAGGAAGCTAGCACATGTCACCTTTCAGACTCAGTTCTTCAGCATGGATAAAGAACTGTTAGGTACACACTGCTCTATGTGCATTGGTTGTAAAGGTGAATGAAGTATAGTCCTCTTTCTCAGAGAACTTACAAAGAGTAGAAACATCTAACTATGTAGTAAAGAGATCCGTGGGTCAGGCAGCACGGGATGCAGTCAGCATTCTCATGAGCGTGTAATTATGTTCCTGGATTGTTTAGCCAGTCTGATTTCCCATACAGATGGCTATGACTGGAAAGAGAAGAAGTATATGGACAAACCCCACAGAAACACAGAAGCATGGAGGGCCCTGGAATGCTCAAGAAACTGGCAGCTGTTCTTAAAGTATGGAGCATGAGAACACTTGGGGTGGATAAAGCCAAGTACATCAGCAGAGACCAGACCACAGGAGCTTTGTATTCTAAGCTAGGGATCTGGGTATTGCAGGAAGAATGAAACTGAAGGTGCAAACAGATACCCTCACTCTGCCTAGGATCAGGCAACAGTGGGAAATGCAGAAACCTGAGGCATAAAGATGATATTTGCAGTAGTATGAGGACAAAAGTAAATATCACCAGGGGAAAGAGAGACAAGGATGAACTGGGAGGGGAGGGTGCATTGGAGGTATGGTGGGCAGTGGAAGTGAGAGGACTTTGCCAAATTTGTATGTGTAATTTGGACTAGAGAAGTAGGGGCTTTGGACAGTTGTAAGTCTGAGAACTTTCTTGGAGATCTAGCTTGAGAAATGGAGTGAGGTGAGGCTATCTTAGCCCTAGTGTTATGTATTGCAGCTTAGCTACCTGAGCAGCTGTGCTCTTAGCGGTTTGGGGTAAGTGCCAGTACTTAGCGAATGAACTATAAATTGAGTGTAGGTCTTATCTCAAGATACATATTGTAATACATTTGAGACATTCTGTTTTAGAATTTTCACTTGGAAAAAAGGCCTGTGGTTAGCAATGAAGCACTATGGTTAGTTTGCAATTGTTATGATTTAAGGCCTAGATCGATATCAGCAGCATGCTGTCCTATCTTAGCTGACTGTCGCTTTTTAGACTTGGTACTTAAGTTTGTCATCTAGACATATTCTACTCATCTTGAGTTCTGGGGATTTTCAGGCCTGGATGAACAACTGATCTGACTCAGATTGCCTGAAGCAACATGTAATCGCTTTTATATTTTCTTTCCTATCAAAATATTCAAAAGGCAGTAAGAAAAGGCTTTTATGTTTACTTGTCAAGCTGAAAAAAATTAACACTTTAAAGTAACAAGTAAGCTGGATGCTTATACAGAATTCTTTGCACACAAATTCAAAGAAAAAGAATAATCAACATTATACTTTAGTTTTGTTATGGTTTGATTGTATGATTTTAGTGTTTCCTTATCTCTCAAAATAGTTGTTAAATTTTTGTTTTTCATAATATATATTGAACTGTATGAACAGTTTATTAGGCAAATAATTTTCTTGGTTGAAGAAATGGTAGGTTTTCATTAGACGCTTTTTAAATATTCAATTTGCATAGTTTTTGAGGAAAAGGATACATGATATTCCTCTTCTGTGAAATGGAGAGTTGTTGTTTCAGTGCTTATTGCTGCAGTGCTTCTTCCTGTGGTGGTGGCTGATGCCCTGTGTCAGGCTGAGATGTTGGGAGTGTGGCTGGGTCGGCCTGGCATGGCTCAGCCTAGAGTGACTCAGCACAAAAGCGTGTAGGAAGGGGTGAGAAAAGGCCTTTGTGCCCCGCTTCCATAGAGGAACTCTGATCTTCCCGGTGCTGCTTCCTTGGAGGAACGGATTGATGCAGCCGCACCACTTCAGAGGGGCTCCAGTCTCCGCAACATAAAGACAGAGAAAGAGGCTTGACAGAGGCGCAGCTGCCACCCTCCTCTGCTCTTCTTTCTTTCTGCTGCCATGAACTGCTGCCTTTTGCCTGAGACCCAGCAGAATATGGACTGAAACTTCAACTAACTGTGAGCTAAACAAACTGTTCCTTTCTTCATTTTGGGTGTTCATACTTTGTCCCAACAATGAATGAAAAGTAACTGAGACAGTTGTTCAGTTTTAAATTAGTCATGCAATTGAAAAAGCAATTGCTAAGTACACTATTTGAATTTTTGAACTTTATGAACTTATTTAAAAAATTAAAGTGAATTTAAAGATTTTCTTCTAATATCATTAGTATATTGAGTTATAAACAATATTTTCAGAATTTTACCTAAAGAGATTATGTACTAGAGTGAAAGAAGGTTAGGGAAGCTGAACCATAAGAAATCATTTATATATTTTATAAAATGTACAGTATTTTCATAAAATGTACCCTAGTCATTTTCCCCCACATTTCACTAGTTATTAGACATGAATGGGATGCTAACTATAATCTAGTTAGAAGGAATAGAGCTAATCAGAATCTCATTTGATTATATTGGTTTAAGAAATAACAATAAAACATAAGACTTTTGAAGTAACCCAGGCAACCCAGGGTTACTTCAATCCCTGTAAGCCAAGTTCTTAAAGATCTGTGCTGGTCTTCCATAGTCATCCGAAGTCCACTCAGTGCCTTTACCAAAGGAGGCATATATATATATATATATATATATATATATATATATATATATATATATATATTGGAGGCATATATATATATATATATATATATATATATATATATATATATTTGTGTTTTTGAGATAAGGTCTCACCCTGCAGCACATGCTGGCTTTGAGCTCACTGTGTAGCCCAGACTGGCCTCAAGCTCATAGTGATCCTCATGCCTCAGCCTCCTGAGTACTGCAGGCTTGTGCCACTACATCTGGCTTAAACACTTTTCTATGGTAAATCTTTGAATTATTGTTGCTTATACTTTTCAGTCCCCTCTCGACTTCTGGTTGGTGGCTTCACACCAGAAGCAGTTCCATATGTGAGAAGACTATTAATACATTCCTGCTAATATCTCACTAGAGCATCATTGCTTTGCTGTGTGAATCAAATTCTTAAGCCAGTTTGTTGTGATATTAACTAAATTGTTCCCTGTGACAGGCCTTAGTTATTTCCATGGCTTGGAATCATCTGTGAATATGAAACGTTCATTTTAAAATTTTGATTTTTGGGCTGTTTGATATTGTATAAATGTCTATCGAAACCTAAATTGGGCTGTAGTGTTTTCTGTACATTTTTATCTCCTAGGCTTTCCTGAACTGTTGTGACTTTGCAGTTAAGATATCTGTTCCTAGATGTTTTATATCAAATATAAATACATACCCATACATAAAACACGCTTTCACAGTGAGACTGTCATTTCTTCCATTGCAGTTCTCTAAGTGAGTGCATTAAAATGACTTTGGGTAGATGTTCAGAGTTCCTGGGCTGACAAAAAAAAATCACAAAGTATATTAGTAAGGGAAGAAGAAAGAAGAGTTTTACTCTCTGCTTGAGAAGTGACAGAATAAAAGAATCCTTGAGAGATGTGTCAGATAGATCTTTTCCTTCTTGTGGGAGGAGAGAGGCTGATGCTGAGAAGGCTCGCGGTCTCCATGAGTCTGCCTGGCCCGTGCACCAGCCTGGTGGAGCTCTTTGTTCGTTCCAAGCACTGTGAGCATCTTGAAGTGTCTAGGAGAGCTAGGGCAGCGGCAGCAGCAGCAGCAGCATGACTCGGGTGGGCATCGCGCTAATTAGAAGCTTTTAACTGGAACTTCAGTGCAGTATTTTTTTGGTAGCTTAATAATTGGTTCAAACTTTGAAATACCTCTAACATTTAAAGAGCAGATATGGATGTGAAAATTGCACCAATTGATTGAACTCTGCGTGTCCTGTCTTGGACCCAGCAACGTTGCCTATGGGCTTACTCCCAGTACTCAGCACTGGAAGTGTTTCAAACTGGCCATATTTTTCCTATGTCTAATGAGGAATGTATTATAATGGGCTCATCGACTGCTTCATGAATCTGTTCATTAGTTAGTGTGCTCGCCCCTTAAATCTAAAACTTAAGACACTCCCCTGCCTACAGTGTACCGTCCATGTGGTCTAACTGAATATGGTTGTAATGTCCTGTGTACAAAGTACAGGATCAGGAAGTGCTTGGGCCATAATGACAAAAAGGTGTGTGGGGGCAGCAATGGGAAGGAGTGCTACCAATGACTTAGCATGCTAAGAATATTAATGTTGTGGACAGTTTATCATCAGTGGCAGGGGTTACACATTATATACATAATTTGGGGCCAGGGATTGGATCCCCTGGCCTGCTGTCTAGCCCCACCCACTGAGACAACAATTGAGACCAGGTGTGGCGGCGCCTGTCTGTAATCCCAGCTCTTGGGAGACTGTAAACAGGTGGATCACTAGAGTCCCACCTAGCTGTGAGACCCTGAGCACCCTGTAGACCCTTCCCTAAAATACAAATATATATATATATTTTTTTTTCTTCACTTTTTGTTTTCTAATTCAGTCTAGTTTTTATTTCAAACACCTACTTCACTACTGTAAGTTCCACCTGGGATGGATGTGTAGATAAACATAAGACTGGCTTGATGGCATGGCTTGAGATGTGGGAACATGGCAGGCAGGTGTTATCCATGTAGGCAGGTTCAGGGAGAGGTCATGTCCTGCATTTGAACCTGGATCTCTTATTCCTGAGTATCATGCTGAGTTGTGTCTTGGGACTGTGTGCCATGGTCCCTTTTGGGTCTTCTGGGCCTCATTGGGACATAAGAATGAGCCCCCTGCAGTTGGCACAGGGCCTGCCTGCTGAACTCATTCCCTGCCATGCTGTGTGGAAGGAATCTGTCCAAGGAAGGCCCATGCTTTCCTTTCCTTTGAGCTGCATATCTCAGCTCTGAATCTTGTGGTCTTATTCATCTAGGTTGCCATTAATCTCCTCTGTGTCTCTTTCCTTCCTTTTTGTCATCCCACGTGTATACAGTTTTAAAAAATATAGGTTCCCCCTCAACTCTTTTGATTTTCAATTTTCATTCTTCTGTCAAGATGGCAAAGCTTTAGAGACCCAGTGCCAAATTACAACTCAAAACCGCTTATATATCACAGTGCTAACACTGCAATTGAACCTGAATTCTGAGTGTTTTAGTTTAGAAAAAACAGCTGTACATTAACCTCTTTTGTCTAAAAGAAAATTATAATGATATGTGCCATAGATGTGCTACCACTACTGTAAGAAATTTATCTCAAATAGAAAACCTCCTTTTTGCAGACTTCCACCTTGCTCATAGCCTTCCTTTGAGGAATAAGCATAAGATGGCAGCTTTAATAGGAGAGTGGGAAGCAGACAGCATAAACAATGCAAATTGCATAGATTAATATTTCAGAAATACATTGTTCCATGAAAGTTAACAATGTTGAGTGAAAGAAAGCATTTGGTAGTCTGCTATAGGAAGAAAATATCTAAGCTTCTCTTTGTCTGTGAATGATGGATTATTGAAAACAATTATTGTTTGCAGACAAATGGATCATGTATACTTATGATCTCAGCACTGTAAAAAGAAAACATGTTTCTGTCTTCAGAATATCTGATGAGAAGTCCAAAATTCTTTTAAGTCTAATCATCAAAATGATACAGGTATATATTCATTCTTACTGGATCTCCTTTTTATTTTTAAAAGACCAATTAATATGCAACAGGAGAGAAGTGGATTCTGCTTGCCATGGGGCAGCGTTTATAAGCAAGATGGGGTCAAAGAGTCGTTGGGCTTTCTACATGGGCCCTTACCATTGCAGACATGGCAGGAGGGCTGCAGATTTATGGGCATCTGGTCTCTCTGGTTGAGCAATTCTTTTTAGCTACAAAAGAGTTCAGGAGCCCTTCTGAAATACCTCTCCAAGAATGCCTTTTAAAAAAATGCTCTTCAACTCTCAGGCCAGCCTTAAGTCAATAGGAACTGGGAGTTCATTGCAAGGAAGAGTGATTTTTTTTCTAGAACTCAGAGAAAGCTAAGGTGCATTTGGTTAGGAAAGGAGTGGCAGCGATTTAAGAAGCTAAGCTGGAAATGCACACTGTCATTCAGCCTGCATTACTGTAAAAGAACCTTAAAATTATATTTAAAATTGTCCCTGAGTGTTAAGCACCATTTATACAGGGCAGGTTGTTGCTCAGGATTAATTAGAAAAAGTGTGGCATGTGTCCCTTTGGCCCTGAACTGGCACTAACTCTTCCATTCTGTGACTGGCAGGGGGCAGTAAGTGCCAGGGATGAGGTTCACCATCCACAAGTGAATTCACTTTGCTTGATCTAACTCGTTCCTAAACTCATGATGGCATTCGATTTGTAATTGGTGCCAAGCCAGGTCAGGGTGCCTGAGGGAAGGTGGCAGGGGAACAGAGCACGGAGGGCTTGAGTGCAAGGGTAATGACTTTGAGTTTTGTCTGAACAGTCACTGGGCACTGTCAGCAGGCGGGTGACATGGCCATATGTGCGCTGTGTGTTGCAGGGCTTACTGTTTTGCAGAGTTGGTGACAACAACGTGGGCACTTGTCTTCTCTAAAGAAGTCAGAGTTGCAAGTATGAAGTACTAACTCTGCAGGACTTGTGCCAAGTGCTTTACCAATTAACAGCTTTACTCTTGGGAGAGCGAGATCAAACCCAACAGTATGCGGCGAGGAGGCGACATTTTACTTTTCACTACATTAGCGATGTCGCTTGCTGAGGCTGGCTGACCGTTACTGCCAATCCAAGTGAAAATGTGTTAAGTTCTGAACTAAGACACAGCATTAAAGATAGATAGTTAAAGGTAGAAGTCACCAGACTTGGTGTGTGTTCGGGGCCATGGCGAATAGTCCAGAACCGCTGCTGGTTCTGCGCTTGCGGGAAATGGGCAGGTACCATCACCATCACCTGAGGCTCCACATGTGAGTTACGAACAAGGTCTTTTTATTACGCCAAATTTTAGCGGTCGTTTTATTATGCAAAATACAGCGAAGATCTGCAGGTCAGCCCGACGCTGTTTACCTTCTATCTTCTGGAGAGGCGAACTCTCTTAGCAAGAGGGAAGAGTAGGGAAGGGAAGTGCAGCTCCAGGTAGACGCCATCCAGCGCACTCGGAGATGGAGGGCAGGTTTTGTGCTGGAGACTGAGATGTGAAGCTTGGAGCTACGTAAGTGGTAGCTGAGGAGAGCATCCAAGGCACGACCCCCCGCGAGGGGAGGAGAGAGAGGGGAACAGGGAGCAGGCACTTTTAATCAGAGCTCGTGCCTGTGTGTGGACATCCCCCTGAGGCGGCATGGAGACACACTCGCACGTTGCAGGCTTTCCGCGTGGCCCATGGGGGTCCACACGCAGTGAGCAGTGCTTGGGGCCGATGATTCGGGGTGAATGGACAGGCTGCGGGGGGCTGCTGAAGTACTCGGTGCGTATGCTGCGGTTGGAGTCGGAGGTGCAGGCAGAGCAGGAGCCACTTGCAGGCCGCTGATGCTTGAGCTGGGCGAGGGCTCCAGGCCAGCCTCACAAAGGCACAGGACAAGCGAGGGCTCCAGGCCAGCCTCACGAAGGCACAGGACAAGGCGGACCTACAGGGTGCGAAGGGTGTGAGGGGAGCGCAGCGGGGAGCAAGCCTTCCGGCTGCTGGCGCCCTCCCTGCCCCGGGCTCCAAGGACTCCGCTGCGGAACTGAGAAAGCTATTTTAGCCCTAGATCAGGTTGGCAGTTTTCCACCTTCCCCCTGGAAGAAGAGAAACCTAACAGGAAGCAACACATAACGCGAAGCGGGAGGACTCGGGACTCCATGAGGGCTGTCGCGCTCCATCCCAGGCACAAGGTACTGGCGGGGGCCGTCTCAGACATCCTCGTCTTCTCACTTCAGGTGCTCGCTGCTCGATCATACTCAGAATACCTGCTCTGGTCCAGGGTGAGGCCGTCTCACAGGGGCAGCTGCTTGTAGCCCGCCTGCTTCCCTCCCTGGTCCCCTCGCGTCGCGGCCTTGTGGAAATCACCGGGGTCAGAACCGCTGAAGTGGCCAGCGAGCAAACAGCAAATGCTATTCATAAATCTGTAAGTCAAGCCCGAGCCAAGCTCACCCAGAACACCAGAAAATGAATTTTACTGTAAATCGAAACAGGGATCAGGCACTATAGCTTGGGATTTGAGAATGATTAAGTGCAGGATTCAGCTAAGAGATTTCACCTCTCCAGAAGATAGAAGGTAAACAGCGTCGGGCTGACCTGCAGATCTTAGCAGTATTTGGTGTAATAAAATGACCGCTGCGGCCATGTATTGCTGTAACAGACTTTAGTGCCCTTCAGTGAGGTGTTTACCTCAGCACGCAGGCAACTCGATTTTGGGCTCAGCAACCAAGATCGTTCCACTTTTTTTTTTATTCTTTCTTCATAAAATTGCTAACTCCAGTAAATATTGTCTTTTTGACTGAAAAACTAGAATCAACAAGAATTTTGGGGTTTAGAGGGCTTTTGGTGTTCTACGGTCCTGAAGGAATATGGATGTGGATTTAAAACAGCATGTCAGAATCCAGCCAGACAGCGTTTACGGTTTTATCTCCAGTATTTATAATATGGGCAGCTACCATGGTGCAGAATATTGCAAGTGGCCAGTGTGCTGTAGGTAATGCGAAAAGTATAGCAAAGGGTAAAATCCGAAAGCAAATGAGAAGGAAATGTGACCTGTGCTTATTGGGACACAGAGAACCGGTCTGCGTCCTGGATGCAGGCTTGGTCCCTCCCGCTCATCATCCCAGGGCTCCTCCCTCGGGTTTCTGAGAAGGCCGTGAGGGCAAGCACTGACGGCTGTGTGCTCCAGGCCTTCGTGCCTGGCGTGCACACAGCCTTCCTGTTTAAAGCTGGATCCTCCCGTTCTTTCAGCAGTTTAATGTCTTTTAGTGAATATCTATTCTTTTAATAGGAGATGGCATATATCCCTGAAATAATCCATACAGAAAGTTAAGGTCTTTATGTTCTAACTAACAAGTGTTATATATCTGTGTTATGGTTCTCATGTGCTACAGAGGAAAAAAATCAACGATGTATAGATCTCTAAAGAGCAGGGAGAGAATAAATAGCTGAGCTTTGGCTTGCAAAACAGTGCAGTGACAGCTGCTTTGGACTCATAAATGAGATGTTTGAAAAGGGCAGGAATAGGGCAGTGAAAGAAATACTTCACTTAGCAAAACACCTGTTTTTCTCTCACTATGGACTCTGTGGGATGGACTGCTCCAATTAGAGCGCCTCTTCCCTCCCCTACTCCATGGAATTTATGATAAAACTAAATGCCAACATCAAAGGCAAGTTAAATTTTGGAGATATTTCATATACACATCAACAACTGCTGTATGTATGATTCTTGCCTGGAGTGGTTAAAGTAACAAAAAGCACAGCAATTAGAATAGCGTCCACTTATTTGTTCTTAAAATTATATGTATTAAAAATTTAAAAAATGAAGTATAAAGGGCTGGCAAGATAGTTCAGCTTACTAAGTGACTGCTTAAGCAAGTATAGGGAGGGTTCGATCCCCAGAATCATATGCCATGCTGGTCCTGCCCCAGGGTATGCTGAACCAGCCACCAAATCCAGACATGGTGGTTTGTGCCTGTAATCTCAGCACGGGGGGGGGGGGGCTCTGAAAACAGGAGGATCACTATGAGTTGGGCTGTGTAGTGAGACCAAAAATACAAACAAAATATTATGAAGTATACCTATATATTCTTTTAAGAAGAAGGCTAGGTCTAATATCTGCATACATTTTGTTGCTTTTTACCTCGCAAATGCATGCTTAGTCATGAGGTAGGTGGAAAATGAGCATGCCAACTTGGAAAGTTATTTTGTTTGGGGAAGAAAGGAAATTACTTTTAGGGTTTCTTCAGCATTTCAGATTCTCTGATGCAGATGCCCTTTTAGTGTCTACACAAGGTTGCTCCTTCAGGTTTAGGTTTGTCTTGTTTTGTGCATGAGGAAGTAAGTAGGTAACCGCCCCTCTGAAGCTAAGAAAAGCTGGGAGGCTGGATGAACCCTTGCTGTTGAGCACCACTCTTGGTAAGTGAAGTGGGTTAGTGCTTAAGGGCTGGATGTGAGCGTTTTGAGACAGTGCCAGGAAGATAAGCCATAGTGATGCAAAACGTCAGCACTGCACATGTCTGTAAAATGAGGGACATTAGGAAGTAATAGTGTCAGGAGAGGGAGCTTTATTTTTCAAACTCCACTTGACAATGATAGCCTTTATTTCCCCACAGGAGGAAAGCTTCTGACAACATTCTTCATAATGAGCTCACTCATTTTCATTTGCTTCAAAGTAAAACAGCATTCTCATCAATAAAACCAGAAGGAAGTGAATGTTTTCTTAGCCACTGAGGCAAGGTACAGTGCTGTGTGTTCAGTTTGAAAGTTAACCTAGGCTTTTAGTGGGATCAAAACGAACCTTAAGGATTGTTTTAATTTTCATTGTTTTCCATCATTTTGTCATAGCTTTGTACTTTAAATATCTAATTTCTAGCATGAGTGGAAAGAGATACCCAGTGGTATGCTTTCTAATCATAGGAAGTCATATTATGCACATTTATATTTTTGGTGAATGGAGACTTTATTTAGCAAATTTTTATCAGCATCGAGCAGTGTATTGGACACCACTGCTCCAGGTGCTTATGGACTTTTCTATCTGCCCTGAAGGGCTTTTGCTTTGGAGAAACAGAAAAGTAAAGGGACAGTTATGACACTGTATGATCTCAAAGATGGGGGCCATGATCAATGACAGTGCCCATGCCAGATCCATTCTGCAATGGACCCTAGAGAAGATTATCAGGCCACAAGGTGAACCCAGATATTCAGGCAGAGAGGGAAGCTATGCCAAATACAAAGGACTGTGCAGAAATCTCCCCTGAGTAAGAAAGGCTGGGAGCTGCCATTGTCTCAGAACAGCAGAAATGCAAGAGCAAGAGAGGAGATGTGAGCGGTGAGGTTGGGAGCAGCCAGACCAGGAAAGTGGGGAGATCTGTGATCACAAGATGTGGGGCAAAAGGCCAGGCATAGGCAGCAAAATGTTTCAAACTTAGTCCTGCAAACTGAGCTCCCAGTGCAGTCCCCAAATCTGTTCACACTCTCCCATTTCTCAGTGGCACCACCCTGCCTCTTGTCCAGATGACACCTCTGGGCTTGCTTTGTCTCCCAGTCAACAACTCAGGGGAGGACATCAGCAGCAAAGCACAGCCAGAGTTCAGGAACCTGCAGACCTCCAACAGGGTGTCACGCCAGCCCTGCCTGCACTGCCTGTCGCCGGGTGTGGGCTGGAATGTGACTCCCTCCTGCAGCACTGCATCCTTTGGCCGCCTCCACCAGGTGCTGCATGTGCAGCTCCTCTGACTCTTCCCTTCCCTCTAGTTTGGTTATGGCCTCACTTCCAGACAACTTTATCAGCTAAAAACTACCATGGTCACATAGAACTGCCTAGGGTGTCTTATAAATGTTGAGGATAGGGTATGGGTGCACTTTTGTTTAGAACAGTAGTGTTTCCCAACTGTATTGCCTTTATGAAGCACCTCTTTTTATATACCACAGAACTTTTCCACTTGAGTGTTTATATTTTCTTATTAACACTGGTGTATCAGCTTCTCTTTTGATAATATTTGAATAACAAAAAAGTTTTCTATTCAGTAGGGTGAAACATCACATTAGATATTTGGAATCAAGGGACCCAACAACAAGAATTGTTTTCCTAGCTGCTTCAGCCTGGATTCAGTCATTGCTTGGGTTTGGCTGCTTTAAACCTGTGGAGTTTAGAACTTGATGTATTTGAGCGCAACAGTTTCATGTTTGTTTGGTGCTCAGTGTGCATCCAGCTCAGGGTGGGTTGACTGATTGCCTTGTGAGTTGCTGCCTGTCTCGGTTACTTTTCTGTCATTGCTGGGACAAAATACCTGATGCCCAAAAGTAAGCAAGGAAAAGCTTATTTTGCTCACACTTTGTGGAGGTTTCAGTCCATCATCAGCTGGCTCCAAGGCCAAGTGGCACACGGCGGAGGACAGCAGTTCATGCAGCAGAAAACAGCACAACAGCAAAAGCAAGAAGGGAGGAGCAGAGGCAGCAGCACAGAATGAGCCCCTCTTCCTTCGTTATGCTACATCCAGGCTGTCGGCCCAGGGTGGGTGTGGCGCTCTCTCCCACAGTCCCAGCAGCACTCACACCCACAGTCCCAGCACTGGATCGTGAATTAATCACAAACTCCAGAAGCCACCCCATGACTCTATAAGGCTTTGGTGGGACACCTAGACACAAACCCTTCCAACCCAAATGCTTTGCTTTGCATTTAGGATTCCTCGGACCTTCTGGAAGCTCTAAATGACAATTATGACTGGTTGAAGTAACAGATTTGGAGAAGAGCAGGCGCAGAGAAAGAATTCTGAGATCACATGGTAAGTGCTCCAAGCAGAAACACAAAGGCAAGGAGGTAGTTGCGAAGGGAGAGCCCTGCGGAGCTGACGCTGCGACCCCAGAAAGCGGAGGTGTGGGAGAGGAAAGGCACAGACCTGAGGACCCCACTCAAGCCTTCACTTGGCTCAGCTCGCTCGACTCCTTGGACCACCGAGAGGCGGTGCCTACGCTGGTTCTGGGGAGACAAGGCGAGCCAGGGCTCTGCTGTCCCCGCCGCGCCGCTGCTGCCGCCGCTGCTGCTGCTCATGATTGCAGAGCCCAGACTGTAGGCTTCCCTGCTTCCTTCCGGTCTCCTCCAAATCCTCCTGAGGAAACCTTCAGGGCTCCAGCCCGAGTCCTGAGGGTGTGGGTGGAGCCGCAGCCACAGGATCCCAGGGCTGATGCAGAACCCAGGTCAAACAGCCCGCAAGTATAGCATGTACCTCCCACCCCTTATTTTCAATTTCCCTGTAGCTTGAAAATGTCTCCCTTAAGCACTGTAGAGTTGCACTTTAAAAAGTTGAGTCTGGCAATTTTTGTTTATAAATTGGAAATTTTGTATTTATATATCAAATAAATATTGCATTAGACCCTAGTGTTTTCTGGTTAGGCCTGCCATCTTGACACTTACTTTTTATCTATCTTATTCTATTTCTTCCTCTCTCCTTTATTGGCTTTTTCGAATGTACTTATCTGCGTTGCGTTTTCTTCTCTTCTCCTGCAGCACATGCATGTCCTTCTACAGCTCTTTGAACTGTTCTGTGCCCTGTGCGGCACGAGGGTGTTGACACAGAAAGACCGGCTCAGGCCGTGTCAGCCCCGCCAGGCCTGGCGGTAGTGAGCAGCGCTCACTCTAACTGGCCCTGAATTCCAGCTCATGCCCCTCCCTGTGGGGCTGCTCACACCTGAACCTCTCAGATGCTGCTGCCTTGAAAGTCCAGCTCCTGCAGAAAAGTGGCCCAGGTCTTAATCTGACCTTTGAACTTTCCTCTACCTCCATATACTCCCCTGTACTTTTCCACTGTCCTCTTGACTCTCCAATGTCTTCAAAAGATTTTCTTCCCTAATTCTCCTCCTGTTCTCAGCAGAGGTGTGGCAAGTTATCTGGTCTGTCACACCGAGTATGGAGCCTTTCTGCCACTCGTTCCCCTATAGACTGCTGCGGGTCGGTCATGCCCCAGCACGTCCTCCCCCCAGGAGTTCCCCCAGGCTTCACCTTCATCTCTCTGCTCCTCACAGCCCTTGCAGCATGGTCCGCGTTTCCCAGGTTTCACTGACAGGGCTGCGGTCCCACCCCCTCACCTCCCTCTTATCTGGGATGAGCTGCTTTGCCCTGTTGCTGTTGTGAGGCTTCGCTCGCTTTTCAGGTATGTACCAAGACATTTCTTCCTCTGGGTGCTTTTAATCTACTGATTCCAGATAAAATCAAATTGTCTAGCCACTTACTATTCTCTATTTTTCTTTGAAAATCTTTGATTATAATGTAGTCTACAATTTGTTCATTGGTACTGTTTTATGTTTCCACCCATGAGAACGTGATTTTCCAAATGACTGAGATTCCTGTTTTTGGATTTACCATTCAGTATTCCTAGACTCTTGAATAGTGCTGGGTTCACAGTGTGACTTAGTAAATGCATTTTAAATGAAAAATTGAGTGATGTGGTCACCAGGGAGTTGTGTCCTGGACTCAAGGGACAGTAAGTGAACAGTTCCGTTGCATAAGGGGATGTGGACAATGTTGGCAGAGTCTGGGGTGAAAATCATGTTTCTGGCACAGGGACACAGTTTGTCTCTGAAGGACACACTCAGTGTTTACCAAAGGTTGCTCCCACCCTTTTGCGTCTTTGGCTCTACCTCTCCACTGGGGTTGATACCTCCTGTCATTGTCCAGCTGGAAGCCAGCACCTCTGCAGATGCTTTCAGTGTGATCGATGTCAAAGCACCTCCAAAGGGCCCTGTACCCCTTGAATTCAGATAACATCACCTAAGTGTCCATTAAGTCAGAGAAAGGGTAAGTGCAGCTCACATTATCAGAAGGGAGCAGGTTCTACGGTTCCGGAGCTGGAGGAAGACCACAAAAGAGGAAAGCATTGTGCTGCCCAGCACATTTGGGTGAGGTCTGGCTGCTCAGAAGTTGGTCTTTCCATTTCCTCCTGTTGCGGCCCTGGCATCTAGATGCAGCACTGATGAGCCTAAACATGGAGGTAGAAATGGGAGAGTGGAATGCATTGAGGCGACCTCGGCTGCAGTAGAGCAGGTATGCAGAGCGAGCGTGTTTGTGGCAGTGAATATACCTTCAAATTGCTGCTGAAACACATGAATGTGTCAACCTAAAGTGACATAATTTATAATGATGCAACAGTTTTATTTAAGCAGTGAATGGAAAATGAAGCTGAAGATGAGTGATGGACAAACGGGCAGTTCATTCAGGCATGTTGGTGCTCTGACATCTCTGCAAAAAGTGATGCGCCAGCAGATATGAATTCATTAATTCCTGGCCTCAGTAAACATTACGTTCTTCACGTGAGGTTACTCTGTCATTTTTAAAATCAGCACACAGGCTATTCACTGAGACAACAGGTATAGCCCTTAGAGAGTGACGTGAGTTCTTTCCACCACCTGTGTGTGCTCTCCCTAAGGAGGAGGAGATGTGCTCCATCTAGTGGGGCTCCTACTCCTGCCCCTATCCCAGAGCACAGAGGGTGCCTGGCATACCCGTGTCCAGCTTGGAAGACAGACGGTAGGGATGCCTGCCTGGCGTAAATGTGCCTGGCTCAGCTCCTGTAGCGGCCCTGGCATCTGGGAATGCAGCTCTTTGTCTTCAAGCTGTTGCAAGCCTTACCTCTGACTGGGTTATTTATATGTGGTAGCAAAGACAGACTCAGCAGGACTGAAACCTTTACAGAACTTATCGTTCTACTGAGTGCTTCAGACTGTAGAATGATGTTCAGTAATTCACTTTTAGCTACATGGCGTGTATGAGGGTCTATGCCATGTATCAGTGGAGAGTAGCTGACCTATGTTTATGGGTCTCTGTGCCTGTGGGAAGTGGGGTGTGAGTGCACACTTCACATCCACCATTTGCTGTGTGTGGGGTCTGGAGCAGTGGTGGGCCCAGCTGAGGCTTAGCTGCCTATTCTAAAAATGGATGTAGTAAATCCTTACCCAAAGCTGTGCTGTGGAAAATCAAGTTAAGTCAATCACATTTGGGCATAATTCCTGACACATAGGAGACCCTAGAAAACAGCTGTTCAGTGACTAAGGGTTGGTGTCCTGACTTCTGAGAAGTTGTTACTTCTCTCTCCCTCCCTCCCTCCCTCTTTCCTGTTTTCAAAAGTCATAGAAATAACTTGTAGCAGCAGCAGCCTACACTGAGTTGCCAATTCTCACCTACTCACTCCTTTTTTAAACTGTAACTCTTTCCTTCCGGAACTGTGGGTCAGAGCTGGACCACAGAAGTGCAGCACCTTTGCTAGAACTTCATTCAGTGTATAGTTGTCCTGCTTGTTCTGTGCTAGGAACAGTATGATGGACCCAAACAAAATCCTTTCCCAGGAGCAGTGCCTGCAGGAGCAGGATTAGCCGTGGCAGGGGTGTCCTGCCTTTACCTAGTGGACAAGTTTCTGTGGGGTTTTGCAGAGTTAGGCAGTAATACTAAAGACAGTTTAATACTCTGAGATTGTGAGTGAAGAGGAAGAAATGTTTTAAACCCAGATGTCTTAATTTAATGCCAGAGGCACAATGGACATGAGAACACACAGTCAATAATGTTGAGCTACTGGAAGTTCAAGTGTGTGGGATCTTACTTTTTGTAAGTCCTGCTGTTTTGTGAGGATGAATAACTATCTCAAGGCACACATCAAGCTTAAGGTAGTTTGTTTTTGTTCTGCAATTGCCAGGAAGAAGCAGAAGGAGGAGAGGACTTTAGCTGTTTTACTGAAGGGAGGATGCCAGTGGTCATGATACCGAAAGGAAATCAGCGGACATCCTTGAGTCATAAAAGCAGGATCCAGAGGAAAGTGATCGAAGTTCTATAGTGTGCCTGGGGAGAGTCACATGGAGAGAAAACTTTCTTTCAGGCTCTCATGGAGAGCAAACTGGTCAAGTATTGGCTGTGACTCATCCACATGGATGACACAGACAAAGGATCTGCAGAATAAGGTAGAGGACTACAAGATAAACCCTGAGGGGACTTCACTGACCTCATAAGAAAAATAAAGTACATGTGTTGGTATATAGATCTTGCTCTATCTAGGTCTTAACCATCCAGCAGAAAAGTATAAAAATGAAGTATACATCGTGGGGCCATAATATTAAGTTGAGCTGTAAATGGCTATGGTCGACAACATCTTCGGATAACTCACTATTGTTGTGGAATGTTGGACTGTGTTGGATTGTGTTGTTGAGTTCAAGCACCTAAGTTAGTTGAATGACAATGGAGTGCCCACCTCTGACAGGTGTAGAGCAAGGAAGGGGTATAGAAAGGAAGAATCATGATGTGTGTGTATGGACTGTACAGTTAGGATTGATAACGCTGTGCTTCTACATAATTCTATGAGGGGCAAGATTAGTACTAATGGTGGTTGGACAGGATATTATGTTGGCTTCTAGGACTATGGACAACTGGTAGGAAAATAACAAGGTAGAAAGTATTAATTATTGAATCTTTGATGTAATTCAGGTATAAAAAATAAGATATGCAAACAGCTACAGTCTCTTAATTTACTGATAAGAGACATATGGTATAATAATGTCTGTAAGTATAATATCATTTATACACCTTTTATAATACCAAAACATTATGAAAACAGTTTCAATGTATTAATTTATGAAATCCATCTTCTCAAGTTATCTTAAAACTGTCTCATTGATATTTGTACTTCAATAAAACAAAAGTAAAATAATTAAAAAAAGAAAAGCAGGATCACTCATCGCTGAGAGAGGGAGGGGTTCAGGGGAAGGGACAAAAGATAAGGGAACCTAAATGCTAAAACTGAAGTTACAAAAGGGTGAGAGACCTGTTTTATTGGGGGTAAAATCTTAGGCTGCATCTTTAAAACTGATCATGTTGGTAATCAATTTTAAAGCAAAGATTTTAAAGTTAATTACTTAAATTATTGCCTCTTAGAGCATCCACACTGTATTCATTAAACACATATGACTCCCAGCAAAGAGGCTGATGGACCAGAGCAAGAAAGGTGAGGACATGAGGGGACCAGTTACCACCTACCTTTGGGGCCCGGGACAGCCAGCTCTGGTTAGGAAGCCCCACCTGCATTGCTTAGCTGCCTTCTCATTGCTGGGACAGAATACTTGACACACACAAGTAAGAGAGGACAGGCTGGTGTAGCTAAAGGAGGGAAGGTTCCAGCCTATGCTCAGCTGGTGGCAGGGCAGGCGGCCCATGGGAGGGCGGCAGGAGGAGAAACAGCCCACAGTGAGGCAGGCAGGAAGCAGCACCGTGGGCGGTGGGAGGACACACACAGCAGGCTGGTCCCCAGCTGCAACCCCTGACCCACCTCTGTCCACCGGGAGTCACCTCTCTCCCTCACACCCAGCTGTACACCCATCAGTGGATGGGTCCAGTACACACACCCTGATCTGGTATCACAGACCTGAGATCCAGACCCGCACACGCACCATCCAGGCACTCCCAAAGCCCCACTCCAAGCAAACAAGGCTTTGGGGGATATGGAACTTTAAGTCATAGTGGTTGATTGTGTTCATGTGAGTAGACAGCTTGAATGACAGTGCAATTAAATAACCACAAAGCAAGAAAGCAAGACCTAAAGAAGCTTTAAGGCAAAACAGACTTGGCTTTACATTCTAGCTTGTCTGAGCACAGATTTGTGATCCTGAGCAAGTTACCTGATCAGGGAGCCTGCACCTTACTTTCTGCTTGAGTTAAGATCTTCCTGTCGGATGAGACAGAGCGTGCAGCGCTTGGAGCAGAAGGCCTTCACAGAAGTGCTGAGCGCTGTTCTTTTCCCTAGGACTGGCGCTCCTGAGCTGCCTGGAAAGTAATTCTGGTATTAAGTTGAATGTACAGCTTTGGGGACATGAAGGAGGATATACTTGAGGAGTGTACAGCAACAGCAGCCATGGGACAGAGCACACAGCTTGATGGATGAAAGGGATCAATAACTGTTGGTTTCCATTTTCCCCATCCGTAAAATAATGGATGCTAGCACTAGATGACCTTCAAAGTTCCTTCTTAGCTTTCAAAATTATACAAGTCAATAGATTCTGATTCTTTTCATGGGAAAGTGTAGCTCTGTGTGGACTTTTGTATAGAAAAATGCCCAGCTTCAATTGTATGCTCTCTCCAGCTACACATCAAAGAAGGACTTGAAATGCTTCCCCAGACTGATTTTCTGTTTAAAAAACCCACAACAAAATCCTTCTGTTATTCTTCTTGTGAAAGCAAGGACTTGGAAAGTTGAGGGAAAATGAATGCGCCAAACTCCAAGGCCTCTGAAACAAGAGGAAAGAAGATTGCGTGATAATTGCAATAGCAGATGGACCTGAGAAGAAAGTGTTATCGAAATCACATTTGAAGGCCGAAAGGAAGTGGCTGGATTGGAATGAGGGCCCGAAAATAAGAAGGTAATAGATTACAGCACAGCAGAAGAAAGGGGAAGTGGTAAGGAAAGACAAGGAAGGAGGGGGGGGAATGGAAGCACAGTATTCTGACAAAAGGGAAGGGTTTAAAAGGATAAAGAAAAGGATGAAGATAGGTGAGCCCCAGGTCCGCAGTTTTTTCAATTTGACTTTTGTGTGTATGTTAGCTCCTGTGTGTGAAGAATATTCCTTTTCTATGTGACTTAGGCATTAGTACCCTAGTTGTGTCACCAATTCATCATCAGGGACACTGGTCCATTTGTTTTTGTTTGCTCTGCAGCCAGAGTTGAACCTACGGCCTCCTCATACTAAGCATTCCCTGTCCCACTGTGCCACAGCCCTGCTGACCTGGCTCACTTCTCACTTAGGGGGATACCAGTAGGAAAGTGGAGGTGTGAGCCAGGCAGCACAGGGAATGGGTATAACTGACGGCTGAGGAGACAGCAAAGAGGCTTTCACGGTGGCTGCTGCGGCAAGCACAAGGAGCAGCAGTGGCTTCAGGAGAGAATGCACTAAAGACCACTCACTGTCTGTGCTTTGTTTGGGATTCTGAAAGCCAGAGGCTTTTAGAGAGCAGGAAAGCTCCTATGAAGTTGGGGTACAGGGGATGGCAGTTCTCAATGGGTTAATTTTATCCTAGCAAAAGAAGCTCCTGTTTAGCCTTTAATCCACGTTAGAGAGGGGAGGTATTGAAGCAGAGTCAACTCTCTATGACCCTGTCTGGAATGCCTCATGCCTTCACTCCTTCTGCACCCTTGTTAGGAGATTGTAAACACAAAAGAGATAAAAGGAGAGCAGAGCTAATTACAAAGAAGAAGCCTGCCTGTGACTCCTTGAGTCAACAGCCACAGCATCCTATCTTGGTTGTCCTGGAAACTAGGGAGGTATTTAAGCAAAGATGAAACAAAGAATGAGGCTGGGCATTTCTGATCTATCACCAGGAAGGGTCCAGTGGCTAGCCTTATAATACAGCACTGCTTTTCCCTAATCTTCAGTCTGACATGGAAATAATCTCACCACTTCAGAGGCAGTGTCATCATACGAAGATCTGTTCCACTTGGTAAATGTACAAATAGCAAGCCGTGGTGCTCTAAGAAGCCAACTAAGCTGAAACCATATATCAAATGATAAAATTCAACACCTACTGTACCCAAATAGTTTGCTTCTCTTCACTTATTTATTTTCTTCAGAGAATATGGGTTTAATAGTAGTATGCTACTTCTTGTAGCTTAGAGAAGTTTTTAAAATTTTTTATTCATTTTAATGAGAAAAATTAGCAATGAAAGAGCTTCAAATGAGGATGGTAAGACAGTTATAATAATTAACCCATTGATAGTGTTGTCTTTGAAGTAGTTATTCAGAGGACAATATGCAGACATGATATCTTGTCTAGACAATATTAATACAGACCTTTCTGCTTATTGAACTAATAGAAGGTAGCTGTCTATCTATCCTAACTATTTTGTATACTCTGGTTTCTCTTCAGATTGTATAAATCTTTTGCCTTTTACTAACTGTTTTAACGAAAGACCATTTTCATTACACAATGGTCCTTCGTTTATGTCCTCCCCCCCTTTTTTCTTTGCTTGGTCAGAGATAGATTGCTGTTGAGAAGCTGTATTTGGAGAACTCTTTAAAGGATCTTTTCATTCTTGGTGCCAGTTCAACTATTGTAGGTACTTTAATTCAGCAAAATAACCCAATATAGTCTAATAATCTGTAATAGTAGTGGGTTGTTAGTACAACTGGCAAATGTCTGAAACTGTTGACTTTAGCTTTTTATAGCTCAGTCTTATACAGCTCATCATATTAATATGGCATTACTTTCTATGCCTCTTGGTTATACTTTTCTGCCAGATGGTTAAGACCAAGTTAAAGCAAGACCTGTATAAGTAAAAGTGAAGCTTTTGTGTATGGCAAGGTCAGTCAAATCCCCCCAGGATTTACTCTGAGACCATGCACAGCATCGCGTAGATCCTTTGTCAGTGTCAACCATCTGGATGAGTAATGGCCATTACTTGACCAATTTGCTCTCTGTGAAAGCCTGAGAGGATTTTTCCTGCATATGACTCTCCTTAGGCACACTGTACATCGTCAATCACTTTTCTCTGTGGCCCCATAATCTCCTTAATCAGAACATTTGGGGCACTGCTGAGTTCCATGATGTAATTCACATCCCGGTCACCCAGTCATGGATTTGGCACTGACCTTCAGCCTGATGGCTTTTCTCTAGCCTGCAGAGGTTCTCTCTCTAGAGCTTGCTCTTTCCAGTTCCACTCTGGATTCTTCCAACTTGGGCTGGAACAGAGGTCCCAGTCTCAGTGGAATCCTGGAGCTGCGGATAGGAAAGTGTACTTTAGGAAGACTGATTTGACAGCTGGGTATAGGATTTAGTGTGTGCACATTTCTATAATTCTGCTGGTCTGCATATGGTCATCCTTTTGTTTGAGGTTTTCTTGGATAATTCTCCTTCTCAGACTTAAAAAATGCACTCTTACCTTCAGGCCAGCTTTCAGCTGCATGCTTGGGTGGAAATTGGATCCATGGAGCACGTCCGGAGGTGGAAGGTCTCTCTCTGTTTCAGAAGCTGTGCTCAGGCCAGTCAGCAGCTCAAGCAGGACAATGAAGGGGGGCGGGGCGGGGAAGTAAGTGGGGAGGTGGGGAGCACAGGCAGGAGCCGGGTGCAGCGTGGTGGGAGAAGGCCCAAAGGCCCATGGATAGATGGGTCTCTGGCTCCCAGGCACCCCCCTGTGTGGCTCTGTTAGGCAAAGTTTTTGCCTTGAAAGGACAGTGTAACTTGTAAAAATTCTCACATAACTTCATTTTCAAATGTTAAAAAAGCCCCATGTCGTTCCATATGCTAATTTTGAAGAAAAACTGCAATTTTCTTTCTCCTCTGGCCACCAAGAGGTGCGTTTCCTGTTTGCTAGCTGGGCGCTGCCCATGCCACCCCAGGCTGCTGCCCGCTCAGCCCCAGCCCAGCCACCTGCAAGGCCCCCGGGCCACCCACTCCGCTCCCGTGGACATGAAAACATGCCTGTAACCACTAGAGTAGAGGATTTCCAGATCCTGCCTGAAACTTGAGAAAGGAGGAAAATGAGATAAAAGAAAGCTCAGGACAGGGCTGTTGGTGACAGGAAAAGGGGGCCAAACATGTTTTCCTACCTAGGACCTCAAAGAGTGCCCAGTATTCAGTGGGGCCTTAATGTGTATTTGTTAAATTATTTTTAAAAATCTCTAGGAATAGACCCTGAGGAGCAAGGAGGAGCTAATAAAGTGTGTAAATCCCTTGATGAAACTCACATAACCTCTTGTGGTTGATAAATAAGTTCAGAAGAGTGAAGATGCTGTGCATAAAACATGAAATAAAATGTGGATTTTCTGTTCAGAATCACTTATTGAATCTCCCTTTCCCTGAAATTAAAATCTAAAGTTTTTCTAAATAACATTTAAAATTCATTTTAACTCACACATGGAACGCAAAAATCGCACTACATGATGTTCGGATACGTGCGCACATTGCGTAATGTCGAAATTGTGTGAACACGTCAGCCTCCTAAATACCTATCATTTATTCATGGCGAAGCAGCCAGAAGTCTGTCTTCTAGCTTTAAAACGCTCTGCACACCCACCGTCAGGGCTGCAAGTCACACCGCTGGGCCGCTGCACTCAGACTTCCCGCTGGACTGGAGCCCTGCCCTTGATGCGCACCGACTTCTGCCACCTCCCCTCCCTCCTCACTCCAGGCTCTGGCAACACAGCTGTACTTTATAAACGTGGTCCACGTACCCTAGGGAGTACTATCTGGCCACAAAAAAGAAGGCAGGTGTGTCACGAGCAACCCCATGGGAAGAATCGGGGTTCGCTGCACAGACCGGAGCGAGGCCCGCAGGGAGAATTGTTTCCCACTCCCCCACCCATGCCCAGGGCTGCAGGGCCTCACCAGCCCCAGCCTCGGGGTCGCACTCCCACTTGCTGCCCCTCATCCTGGTCAACTCTGCTCAGGAGCGCAAGGCTCCTGCCGCTGCCCCTCTTCAGGCTCAGTGGTCACGCGGCTTTCCTCTGGGCTCTGCTCTTGCAGACCACTGCCGTGGGGGTCACCACCCAGTGCGCACCTCCAGCCCGGGTGCTCTGGCCTCCGGCTCCAGCACCCTCAGATGCCTCATTCCCTCTAGGCCACACAAAGGCACGTGGCTTACTTATGTGTCCTTCATAGCAGCACTCTGATTGACTTTTAAATATTTTTTTTTTTTTTATTTAGAGACAAATATCAGTGAGACAGTTTCAAAGGTGATTAACAGGACATTTTCAATAATTCATACATTTTACATTTGATTGACTTTAAAGAATTTAAGCAATGTTATGTGTGCATGTATTTTCTTACTCTTTCATTTTAGTCAAGGTTTAATTTTCTTCTACTTCATTTTGCTTACTTCGGGTGTGGAGCTAGTGGTTTCTCTTTTATCTTTTTTCATTTCATGTATTTGGTAGAGTCTCACTATGCAGCTTGGACTCGTAGTGATCCTCCTGTTTTCAGTTTCCATAGCACTGAGGTTACAGGCGTGTGCCACCATGCCCGGACTCAGCCCCTGGCTCAGTGTACCCCGGGGCAGGGCCGGCGCAGCCTACAGGCCTGGGGATGGAAACATGGTTCCTGTGCTTGCCAACACAGGCGCTTAGTCCGCTGAGCTATCTCACTGGTTGTGTTGGGTTTTAAAAATGTGAATTTGTGTGACTATCACCTCAGCTATGACTGGACCTAGATGACCCTTTGCAGTCAGTCTTCTCTCCACTCCCAACATCCAAAAATCATGGAGTACCTTTTAGTCACCATAGTTTTCCTCTTCTAGAATTTTACAGAACTAAAACGGCATGTGTGTGTGTGTGTGCATGTGTGTGCACATGTGCACGCACCCATGTGTGTCTGGCTTCTGTTACTCAGCATAAAGACTTTTATCTTGGACTGCTCTTGAGTGTATTCTTTTCAATTCTGAGAGGCATCCTATTCTGTTCTGTTGTTAGTCTACAATTTGTTTAAAAAATGTTAACTAACATTTGATCAATGATTTATGAGACAGTACCATATTTATGAGACACAGTGTGCTCATCTGATGTGTGCAGACAACAGGTGATAGCAACTCTGGGGAGTTGGCAGTTCAGTCCGCAGCATGTATCATCTCTGTAGATGTGCATCTACCCTGCTGTGCTGTGAGCACCACACTTAATCCTGCTTCTCTAGCTGTGTCTGAGGCTGGGGATCTAACCTGCCTGAGTCCCCACGTGGCCTAATGTGGCACTGTACCTGTGATGCTGCTGTGTTTTCTTCACTCACTTATCCACGGACAGACCCCGGTCAGTTCCATAGACTGGCTGCTGTGAATAGTGCCGTCACTGGGGCGGGGGGGGGGGGGAAGCTGTCTTGGTTTTACACACTGGTTTTGTTTCTTTGGGATGTGCAAGAAGTGATGAAAATAATGACCAGAAATCAATTACGTTTAAAAAACTCAATGCAGCAAAAAGCCGTATCACCATGAATTCCTCAAAATCCTCCCCTTGCTTTGCACATGCAGCACTCCCTGTGTTCCTGCGGCTCTCCAGAGCAGCTCTGCAGCTCCCTTCCCTGTGTGTCTTTACACAGCATGAGATTAAGGTGTGGAGAATGACTCTGCCAGGTGCAGTCATCAGACAGGCAGGCTCACACAGACACATTGGAGGGACCTGCGCACCTTACTCGTGGATCGGCCGACCCATGATTTCTGGACCTTCTCCAATGTCAAGGTGACCACAGAAGATAAACACTTGGCATCCTTTCAGAACATCAAGGCAGCTGTGATGGCTCCATGATAAACACTCAGAGAGAGAACGGCCTGAGCTACCTCAGGAAGTGGCAAGAGTGATGGATAAGTGTGTTTAAGGGAAGAAATCAGAAAGGGACCAATGGAAGTATGGCCCTTGAAAAAGCTGAAATGTGCACCACATTTTCCAATTACACCTCACTGATGCCCAGCTGGGGGGCTGCTGGGTTGCATGGCAGTCCTACTGCTGGTCTCTGAGAAGCAGCCAGGAGCTCAGGCCTCTGCAGAGGATGGGGGCGGGGCTCAGGTCCAGGCCCAGGGAAATAGCACCTGGAGCCATGTGTGCAGAAGGCGGGGCCTGACTCACCTAGCATCCAGCTCAGGATGGCCCTGAGCTGTGCTGACACTCTCCGGTCAGGGGACCCCCAACGAGGAATCCAGCTGCAAGTCCTGGGCTTCTGCTGCAGTCAAGGTGTGGCAGAGTGGGCCTTGGCTGTGCTCTTTCTGTGCTGCCCCCTGTCTCTGCTTGAGAGCTGCTGTGCCTCTCTGTGGCCAGCCCTCAGCCACGATTGCTCTCATCTGACTCAGCCTTCTCTTTGTGGCCCTGGCTGTCTCCTGGGAGGGGCCCTGTGGTGGGTACCTGGGTTCAGCCACCTTGGTCCTGCCACTATTTCTCCTCATTTTAAAGACCTTTGTGTTGTTTCCAGTCTTCCATGGTAACTGCTTCTAGTTACTTTCTCACCATGGGAACGAAATGTCTGACACCTGCAAGTCAGAGGAGAGCTTTATTTTAGTTCCAGTTGGTAGGAGCTTCAGTCCATAGTTGGCTGGCTCCAAGGAGGCAGGACGGCAAAGGACTGTGGCAGAGGAGAATCAGCTCATGGCAGAAGAGGCAGGGGGCAGACAGAGATCGAAGGAACACGAGAGGTGTGCATGTCCAGGTCACCACCTCAGGAGCCCACCTCTCCACCATGGTCTTTCTTCCCAACCGCACACCTGGCTATAGCCCCAGTCACTGATCCAGGGCACACACTCGAGATCCAGGCACTCCCCGAAGTCTCACAAGCCCATGAGGCTCTGGGGCACCTATATGCGCACCAGTGCCCAAAGCCATGTGGAAGTGTGTATGCAGATCTTGGGGGACTTCATTTCTCCTGGATAAGCAGCGGGGCCTGGGCCTGCTGACTGACAGAGTGAGTGCTATGCTGCCTTTGCAGGTCTGCTACACTGGTCCCACACCATCGGCGTCCTTATGCTTTCCATCTGGGTTTCACCTACCATTATCGACCCTGTATCACTGGTCTTGTGCTTTCAGTCATTCTTGTTTGGTGTGCAATGCTATCTCACTGTAGTTTTCACTCCCCCATTTTCCTACTAAGTTAATCATTTCTGCAATTAAATGAAACCTATTTATACTTTTTGGTTAAGCGTACGTTAAACCTTTTGTTTGTAATTTTTATTTGTTGTTTTCCTTATTATTTATTCTGAGGGCTCTTTTTTATTCTGTAGACAACTAATTTTTTAATAAGTTACAGATACTTTTTCATAGTCTATGGATTTGTCTTTTAAGTGATACATTATAGTTTTATTTTTTATTTGATCAATATTTGTGAGTACCTAGGATAACTGGACTCATAATTTTCATCAATTGTTAAAATGTTCAGTAATTATTTTTTCACCTTTCTATGACTTTCTTTTCTTTGTGAATGTTCAGTTATGCACATGTTAGGCAGCTGGATATGACTCCATATCTTTTTGAGGACCTGGTTTTCTCCTTAAGATTTTCCTGCATTATTGTCTCTAGGTTTTTATGTCTTCAGTATTTAATCTACTATGGAATATTGTTTATTTCAGAATTTGAAGTTTTTGCCCTATGAGTTTAGTTAGGGTCTTTCACTTGTCCATGTAGTTTCTTCAACTTTTCTGTTACATTCCTGAACATATTTGTATGGTTTAGAATATCAGAGTTCCCTATGGATAATTCCATTAACTCTGTAATTTAAGCATTTGTTTTTATGAATTGACTTTTATGGATTGTATTTTCCATTTTTTCAGACTTGGTAATTTAACACATCAATTGATCTTATAAATCAGTGTTGCCTACTTGATTTTTTGGTACTTATTTGAAGAGTTTCGACTTCATTCGGGAACAGTGTGGGTGACTGGCACTAGCGGGGCCTCCAAGGCCCTGCCTTCCGGAACCCTACTCAGGGTGGCAGTGGTGGTGATGGGCGCCACTTTCCCGACTAGGTCTTGTCACATGGCATCTGCAGGAGCTTGGGAGCAGGTTCCCCAGAATGGATACTGCCACACAATCACAGACTTGGTTGAGGCCTGATTTAACCAGATACATTTCAGTAGGTTTTCTTGTCAATAGAGAATGGATGCTCACATGCAGCTTGAAACTTTTTTATGACCAAGAGCAGTCTGTACTGTAGGCAGGAAGCTCCTCTGTTAAGAAGTGGCTCTTGTAAGGTCTGCACTAAAGGCATTGCACATTGAATGGATGCCTGGTGGTACAGTCCTGTAGTCCAAGCACTCTGGGAGGCTCAGGCAAGGGGCCCACAAGCCCAGGCAATTTAGCAGCTTAGTGAGGGCCTGTCTCAAAATAAAGATTTGCAAAAGAGGGATTCTGTGTGTGTGTGTGTGTGACAAGCAGGTGTGTGTCATACACACTGGTGTGTCACCAGGCTGAGCACAATGTGCCTTGCACACCCGTGTGTGTTCGTGTCTGTGCATGCTCCATGAGTAGTTCTGCCCGAGTGATTTAGCCTAGGTATCCTTGACATCTCTGTGTCCTTGGCATCTCTACATTATGTTTTCTACTTTCTGCTTTATTTGACCAACCCACAAAAGTTAAGTGCACTCTCCATGGTCCCAAGATTGGAGGATAAATATAGATGGTATATCAACCATTGTTAATCAGCTATTCTTATTCTGAAAATCCATAACATGTGCATGGCTGTGTGTTACTCTGTCTTAGTTTCTGATTTTTGTTCTTGTTTTTGTTTTCCAAATTAAATTAAAAAAATAAGTGTGTGTCCTCTTCATCTTTGCCTTCCCGAAGTGTTGCACAGAGCCTTCCTGTTAACTCTTTCAGCTTCTTGGAGTAGTTTCTGATGCATGTTTTTTTTTTTACAAAACCAAAAATTGTTTTTTATTGCTGAATCATCTTGAGGTTCTACAGGAGACCCTCAGCTTTTCATGGAGTCCATTGCATTGCCAAGATTTCCACACCAGAAGTTGTTTACTTCAACGATTATGCAGTGAGCTCTGCAATACCTCGAGGTTCTCTCTCACAAGGGACATGAAATGTCCTTTGGTTTCTTTCCCTTTCTGTGTCCTCAGTCTAGTCCCTGAATTTCCCTTCTTATTTATCTGTCCTAAGCTCAGTGTCTGAACATTCTCTAAACCTTATGGTGATCAGGCGAGCTTTCTCCGCCTTGGGCCCTGAGGATGCTGGGTTTTGGTGTGGGAGCCATGGTGCACCCTAGGAGCCATGGAGACCTGGGCTGAGCAGAGGCCCAGGCCAGATAGAGCAGGCACTATTGCCCCTTCCCAGAGTGGAGCACATGACTCAGCAAGCCTCAGGGAATGGATGCCTGGAGCAGTGCTTCTGAAGAAAGTGTCTGAGAAGACGCTGTACCACAGTCAGCAGCTTTGGAAATATTCCATTTTAAAATCTACACTGGGCAAGGCACCACACATCTACAGTCCCCGTGCTCAGAGGCTAAGGCAGGAGGATTGCCACGTGTTCCAGAGCAACCTGGGCTACACAGTGAGCTCAAAGCCAGCCTGAAGTGCATAGTGAGACCCTGTGTCAAAGATCACAAGTTTCTGTACCTGTGTTTCACAGCTTTCTACATACGACCTCTGGTAGCTCAGTGTGCTGTCTAGTGTTCTCAGTGTTCCTGTTCATCAAGTGAGGCAAAACCCCATAGTTTAGCACCTTCAGAAGTGAAAAGAAGCCAAACTCCTGCAAAAAGAATCCCTGAACATGCGCCTCCCTGTAACAGTTATATCTGAGCTGTCCCCCGACTGTGTGGTTTAGAAGGTGACTGCATGGGCACCCTGCTGGCTGTGCTGTCAGGAGGCCATTGGGTGGGTCAGGGGCAGGCAGGGCACGAAGCCAGGCAGGTGGATAAACTCAGGCTCTTACAGGTGAGCAGATGCAGGCTGGGGCCATGCTCCTGAGTGAAGTGGAGCAGACCCACATGTGTCAGCATCGCATTGTCTCCCCAGGGTGAGAAGCTGAAGAGTGACTATCCCCCAGAATGCATCATAAATTGGGGAGAAACTGTTCTAAAGGAAAGAGAACCCAGATGCTAGAATTTTCAGCTCATGCTTTCAGAGGCTGGAAATGATAGCTACACTGTTAGAAACTACTTTGCACCCTCTTCTGATTTTTAAAACTGTTCTCCCTACCAGTTGCCAGACTGGTAGTTGCACTAACCTTGGACCCAGTTTCTGTTTATTCATATGTTCTCAAAACAGGCCCAGTCCAGATGCTCAATGATTATGGCCTATGTGAACAAACAGTTATTAATGTTGGAATAAATATATTAGTGCTAATACAGATTTGGCACATTTACTGTATAAAAATAATCATTTATCAAGACACTCTTAGAAAGGAGAGTCCGACAGCTGCGAGTGTGGTGTGGGAGGCGACCTCCATTAACCCACTGACCAGACGAACAGATAATTTAACTGTAATGGTTTTATGGAGGTCAGAAGGGTGTGGGGCGGGAGAGTGGCTGAGGGTGCTAGATGCGGTTAGTGCGTGCTGTGTGGGAAGAGAATGATACATTGAGATCTGTTGGTGTGTACGTGCATATCTTATTAAAACAAACATGTAGCACTCTAACTGATATAATTAAAACATCGTTTTCATTGGCTTAAGCCACACAGAAATCTTCTAGAATATGAAGCATATAATTAGTAAGAGGAAAAATAAATTATACAAGTATGCGTTCAGCAGAAAATACGTCACGTATGCAATACAGGTCTTCAGTGAGTGGAGCTAGCACAAGTCACCAGGGTACAGTGTGGGTCCCAGTTACTGCCCACTCTTGCTCTTGCTCGGGAGAGGAGGCAAGCAGCAAGGTTGGATGCTCAGGATAATGTGGCAAGGAGGGCACTGCGAGGCCTCAGGGCTGGCTCTGTCTGCTTCCTCTCTGGTCTTTTAATTTATTCCAATTTTGGGAGACTGGGCTACCCTGGGCAGAGGCGTCCTTCCCGGCTCCGGCTCTGGGGCTCGGCCTCCAGTGCACTCCTGTCGGGCCCATTCCAGCAGTTCCCGCTCACCTGCTGGGGCAGTCGTTGGCACCACTCACCTAACAATACATATGTCCTGGGTCCCTGCAGGCACAGGTTACTCTGTTGACCAGCAGGATCCTCAGCAGGCTGCGCATAGTCAGCGTATGGGTACTGGTGAGTTATTGTCTCACAGTTTCAAAATCTTTACTGGCCTCTCATTTCTCTTTAGTTAATATTCTGAAGAATTTGGAGGTTTTCCTTTATCATCATTGCTGCTTCCTTTCCATGGACTTAACCTCTGGCCCTGTGATCTTGAGCCTAGCAGCAGTGACCCCTGAGGCCACCTGCGCCTGCTTGGCACCCGTCTCTTGTTGGCGTGAGGAGCCTGAGGCGGTGCTGCCCTTGCTGCCCACCTGGAGAATCATGGAAGGATCAGACTTCGTGTCCTGCTCCTCAAAGTGCATTGTCCACATGCCTGCCTGCCTGCCTACCTGAGGGTCTGTCAGTCTGTCTGTCTGTGTGACTATCTGCCTGTCTGCCCACACTGTCTGTTTGCCTGACTGTCTGTCTGCCTGCCTGCCTGTCTGTCTGTCTATCTATCTGTCCCCTTTTGCTTGCAGTACTGCAGTGAAGTACATCTCCAGCCTTTTAAAAGTTTTTATTGGAAGGCAGGGTCTTGTTCATCTGCTAGTCGAGCTGGCCCGGCTCCAGGGCCCGCTTCAGCCTCCCAGAATGCAGTGCTTTCACAGCTGCTCCAGGTGCCTGGCAGCTCCCTTTCTACAGCATCACCAGAGGTGGGTTCTGTACCAAACCCTAGGCCAAGACAAGGACTCATTAAGTACAGCTATGTTGCACATATTTTGTCTTGACATTCCTTCAATAGCAGTTGTGTTGCTCCCCCTTGGTTAGTCTGAACAGTAAAGTCAGATATCAGTGTGAAAAGTTGGCTGATGGATTAGACCATTTCTAGCATGACCCCAGACCTGCGTGGCTGTTTATGAGAATGAATAGAAGCAAATTATTTTTGTAGTATGTTCAAAATTTATCCGACAAACATGAAACCATATGCATTTGTGCAGACACTCTCACTCTCTTTTGAAGGAAATCAAATATTATAGTTTATTTATTGGCAAATATGGTTTTCTCTGGTCTTCAAAATAAGACATAAAAAAGTAATAGCTCCCAAGAGGCCAGTGGAGACTTTTGTTTGGGAATGAAGAGAAAATAATAATCGAATGAAAAAAATGATTCCATACCTTTCAAATTAGATTTTTGGCAGTAAAAATGAAGTTATTTTATATAATATTAATGCAATTTTATATGAAGAAGTGAACAGAACTCTTCTGCATGTGGCCTCAGTAGAGTGCACGAGCCTGAGACTGCACTGAGACGAGGGCTTTACTATCGGCTGATTTACGGGTTCAGCGTTGCCTGCTCATCCTTTTGCACTAGCGTCCGCCACTAGTCTATCTTTGCTGTAAAGAATAACTTTGACCAAGGGCTACTTGTGTTTCTCAATTTTATTTCAGTGCATTGTAAGATGTACTGTCTGGATAGTTTAGGGAATGCTATGTAATTTCTTTTCAACTTTGGGCTAGTTTTATAAAATCTTGCATGCATTCAATTAATTTTACATCTGAAATATCTGAAATTATTGTCTTTTTGCTCACCGGGTTTCCAAGAATGAAATTTCTAAAGTTTTTAAAAGCTGGAAAAAATATCTTGCTGTTTTGAAGAAGGAAGCTAAGAACAGAGCAGATCATGCTGCAGGGGTGAGGGCTGCTTTCTGTTCTGCTCACTGAGAAAAGGGGGGAAAGGGCCAGCTCTCTCAGGAGTTGTGAGTTTAGCAGCACAATTCTTGAATCCTAGGAATCCCCCTATTCCATGTGCTCAACACATGAGTTGTCAGTGTGTCCAGCTATGCCACTCTATGTACCTGAGCGGCTCTGCATGCTCCTGGCCTCAGAGGGGATTCAGGTGTCCACAGGTACTAGGATGGGAGAGCAGACAAAAAATAGCCCTCTCTGCCTGCAGGCACAGATGGTGAAATATGCATGGCACTCGCTGCGCGTGAGGATGGAAGTGCTGCTCTGTGTCTCTGAGGCCTTGCTTGGCCTGGTGGTGCCTCGTCTAGATGTTTTCCCTGGGTTGTGTTCATCACAGCATTTATTCCCTATCAATTCCTGTAACTAGTCTATTTCAAGATTCCCTCCTTACATTAGTTGTGTCTTTCCTCTCCATGCCTTATTTTCAGTATCCACTCCAATAGCATATTTCATATGCATTCTCACATATTTTTGAAAACTCTAAAATTAAAAAAGGGTTGGTTTGTGGGCACATGGATTTTAATTCACTCAAATGTGCCATTTTGTCATATTCTGATGTAATCTAATTTATTTATTTTTTCGTGTCCCCGTGAGCTGCTCTGTCAAGGTGGCCACTGTGTTTGGACATCCACTTCCTTGCTGGTGGATGCTTGCCCGGCCTCCAGCTCTTCCTACTCTAAGGAATGAAGCCCTGAGAATTTTCAGGTCCTTGGGAGACTGCATTTCTTACCTAAGGGTTAGGGAGCCATGTGCAGGTGTGGGCGTCTTCTCTTGGCCTCAGCTACCTTTCCAGCTGAGCAGTTTGTATTTGATGGCTTTTATTTTTTTAAGGCAAATTCTATTATTACAGGCAGCTAAGTTAGATAAACATTAATATATGGTTGGAGAGGGACTGGGCTCTCAAGGTCATCAGAAAATAGAGTTGTCAGAGTGTCGCTGGAGGCGCAGCTGCATAAGGCCAGGAGTCAAGGAAGAGACAGGCTGGCCAGGCCTGCACATGGCCCTGGGGGAGGGAAAGTGGTGGGGATTATAGTCAGGTGGGTATGAAATGCAGTCCTTCTCCCCAGGGAGGCTTCAGTGCAGCCAGTTCCTGGCCTTGTGCTCCTCACAACCCAGGTAGCATGCACACAGTGGCATCTGTGTGGAGCATCCAGGTCAGCCACTGGCCAGCCACTGCCCAGAGGAGACCACCTTCCTGCCGCACTGCCCAGCTCCTGGGAGGCCCCTCTGGGCTATCTGTACCCACTCTGGCTCACTCCTGTGCCTCAGGGCCGACCTGCTGCTGCTTTGCCTTCCTGTTTCTCTCTCCTTCCCATCGCTGATGAAAAAAATTTTTTTTTCCTGAATATAACCAACATTTACTCTAAAATTTTTGGATTACAAAACAACTAACAGATAAAATTGTGCCTAATTAATTCCAGTACTCCAAATAATTGTGGTTAAATTGTGTGTGTGTAAACTGCAATTCTACCTTATACAATAGTTTTGTATCTTTCTTTTTTAGAGCCCAACATTCTCTGTACATTTTTCCTATGTAGTTAAAAGTGATTTTTAATTGTTACAAGACATTTCATTAAAGGAATATTCTGTAGCTAATTTTGCAATTCATGATTTTGGTAATTCTTATATTTTCCTGGTAGTAAAGTTGATATCTACCTCTAAACACAATGAGGACACCTTTCTAGAAGTAGAATTCAAGATCTATTCTAGTTATACCACTGCTGTCAAAATAGAACTCCCTGACCTCCATGTTTAGCTGGGCCTACTGACTGTTCATGTGAAGGTCAGCGGGCTGGTTATAGTTTGGGCCTGGGTGATGAAAGTTGCCCTTCAGAACACAGGATAATGGTAATGGGCTATGGCTTCTCTCTGGAAGCTGCCCAGCCACAGGGCGCAGGGTGCTGCACAGGCTGCAGGCCCAGCCCTGAAGCAGCCACCCTGTCCCCTGCAGGGGTAGTGCCCCATGCCCTGGGCTGTGGCAGAGCAAGGCAGGTGTAGGGGATTTCTAATAGGTAGTCAACTTATTACACCCAGCTGAATTAAGCTAGTGTGGTGCTGGGTGCGGGAGGCCCACCTGAGGGTTGCTGCCAGGAATGCAAAGGCAGAGCAAGAAAAGCTGCCAAAATGCTGTTAGGGCTGCTGTTTAGAGAAGCTGTTGGAGCTGTGGAAGCTGCTTGTTCTCTTTGCTGTGTGGCTGGAGATCCTTATCCTGCTGGCTTTCTCAGTGATCTCTGGAGGAGCTCTGGTCCTCATCTTGAGCATCGCTTCCCGGCTCCAGAGGGGAAGATTGCGCACTGCTCAGCCTCATGGAGAAGCTTGTAGCATTGGATTTTGTGATGGGAACTCAGCTTTCCTCATCACTGGAGGAGCTCAGGACCTCCCTGTTGACGAGGACGGCTGTGCTACCTTTGGGGGAGCTCTGGTGCTTACCTTGAGCATTGCTTCCTAGCTCCAGCTCAGACCCCTCAGCCTGCTAGCACGGATCCTTCACCCTGCTGGCACAGACTGTCTAGCCTCCACCTCTGACCTGTGGGCCTTTCCATGTGCTTCATCCTGCTAGCACAGATCCATGAAGCGGGGCTACATGAGACTTTGTTGTGGGCTCTGGGCCTCCAGCTGGACTGGTGGGAGGCATTGTTGTGGGCTCTAAGTTTTCATTTGGACTCATGCAAGATGTTAGGATCTAGGTCCTGAGCTGGAGGACAAACACTCAGTCTTCAGTGTTTGTATGTGTGGACAGACTTCCTACATTTCTTATAAATGTGCCCAAGTATCTTCTCTTCATCTCAGGGTGACAGTTCTGACCTTATTTACATTTCCTACTGATGACTTTAAGAAATCATCACCCAACTGTATTCAAACCAGCTGTGAAAAGAATCTTGTTTTCTGTTTTTGTACTGCAGTTCTCTGATCTGGTGAAAAAGTAAGGCTCTCATTGTTGCTTTAAAAAAATCATTTTTAAATTTTTGGTGAGGTTCAGTGTTTAGGTATTATGTTATCCTTTCTAAATTATAAACTTAGGAATTCAACTAATATTTTTCCTTTATATTGACCTAGATTCTTCTTAGCAATTAAAAAAAATTCCTTATTAAAGTTAGAGAGATCTATGTAGTGAGACCCTGCAGACTCTGTACTAAATACAGAGAGAGAGAGGGGGGAGAGAGAGAGAGAGAGAGAGAGAGAGAGAGAGAGAGAGAGAGAGAGAGAAGAGAGAGAGAGAGAAGGTGTTTTGGGGTGTTAATTTCTTAAATCACATGGGAGTTGCTTTAGAAACGTATTTAGGGCACACTGATTCAGAGAAAGCTTTCAGTCCCTTGTGGCCAAGTCTGTGGTCCGCTGTTTCCTGTCTTGGTCTCCCTGTCACAGGCCTGACGCTCCAGGCTTGGTGGTTCCCTCCTTTCTTTCCCTCCTGAGCTCCCCCCGCTGGGACCCCCACAGCCTCAGCCTGTGTCCCCCTGGCTCCTGGCACCAGAGGGCGGTGCTCCTGCCTGCCTCGGGGAAGGGACTGCTCCGCCATGGTCCTAAAGCGCTTTGGTCTCCTCCTGGTGCTCTCAAAATTGTCTGCGGTGGAGGCTCATTCCGCAGAAAGCAGTCCCACCGCCGCTTCTCCAGGCGCACTTGGTGGAATACTTAAAGCGCACCGGCCTCTGGTCATTTTCCCGAGGACCACCAGGGCTAAGACGGTGGCTCGCTTGCCCTGGGTCAACAGAGGGGCGCGGGGTGCAGCGCTGCCACCGGGGTCCAGCGTCGGGAGATGGTTTGTGTGAGGCTTGACCGTGTTTCAGCTTCAACACAGGGACACTGAGGACTGCCGACACCAGTCGGATCCCGAGGTGGCCAGCCTTTCCGTGGCCTTCTTCCCATCTGCCCTTGGTGCAGTGGGGAGAGAACCAGGCAAGGCCCATTAAGTAAAAGGCCCTGCTCACAACCGGCTTCCTCCGTCTCTGTCTCCGTCTCCATCTCTTTTTTTCTTCCTTCCTTCCTTTTTTCTTTCATGCTTTTTCCTAGGTGAAATCAGCAATTCTTGGCACCAAAATAGTAGAAATGAGGAAACCCCTCCTAGTCTTGACGTGCTATAGGCCCCGTAAGCCAGTTGTCTCATCTCTGTGGATTCACTAGGAGGATGGAAAGGGACAAGTGTTACTTTCTATTTGACTCCGTTTCCCTATTTGTTCAAATCTTGTAGATCAAAAGGCGGCAGTAAATATATGGATCTCACCACTGTATCATTTTTCACAAAACAATGGATCTTGAACAAATGGAATAATAAAGCCCAAACATGGTGAATACCTGTAAGTGTGGTGAGGTGGTTTCTGTTTCAGAATAGGACTAATTCTAGCTCTGCTGTGCCCTTCAGTTTAATGCTTTACAGCGTTGAGCACATGGTCAGTCATACGGAGGATTATCTTCCTATTAGACAGGTACACTCCTTATCAACTCTATTATGGGTGTACTTTTTGGGAGGAGAATACAATACCTGAGGCTGGTCTCCTGCTGTAAATATTACTGTGAATGAAGAAGGGAACCTTGAGCCAGCACCGCGTCCTGGATGCTCTTATTTGTGTGCTGCTGGAGCACTTGGACATGGAAGCGTCTGCAGTGACCGATCCATTCCTGCCTCCCTGTGGACACTGGCTGGGCTGGAGCCGTGGAGGTCATGCGGTCATTCGCGACTGCTCCATAACAGCATGGGCTTGGCCGTGGGCCGTGCTTCCTCATCGCTTTGGCGCTAGAGCCAATAATTTTCTTGTCTATTGACAAAGCCATTTGTACAAGTCACAGGCAAAGAAAAGTCTATGTTTAGAGCAAAAAAATCCACTACTTATTTTTATAAATACTTTTTATAGTAAAATAGTTCCAGAAGGTGTTTCTTTAGATTCAACCCAAATTATAAGAACCAACAACACATACAACTAGCAGAATAATAGGCAGCTTGGAAAATATCTTCCACTTGTTTTGTCTTCTATAGTATTTTCTGTAAAGGTAAGAAAATAATGCCTTGGAGAGATAAAAGATTTAACTCCCATGTACAATGATTTTAAAAGTGTAAAGCAAATATTTGAAAAATTCATATAATATGTATAGTAATTTCAGGTAAAGAGGTATAAATAAATGTATTTTTTTCTTTTTTTATAGGTAAAAGTGCTCATTTAATTCAAAAGTACTAATTTCATGTTAACACAGATGTTTCCATGAAACAAGAACCGAGGTGAAGTATTACACATTTTTTAAGGTTAACAACTGTATTTTCTTTTTACTAACAAATAATTAGGAGCAGTTTGCAATTCTCATTATAAATACATTCATTACTGTTTCTATACATAATAAATTGAAGTTTTCTAAAATCTTGTATCATTTAATGGTATACAGCGACCACTTTAATAAATACATTGCTTCCCTTTGGTTGTGTCTACAACAAAAAAGGGTAATATTCTTTGGAGCTCTCTTATCTAATAAACTGCAGGTGGATGCAATGGTATCCAAGATGAACATTTCGAAACTTTGTTTTATTTAAGATTTATCACAGTGAAGAATTTGTAAAATATCATTAAATTCTATTTGTTATACAATAAACATCTATTTCCAAATAAAAGATACATTCCATAGTAGAGTAACAATTTTTTTTTTTCTTTTTTCTTTTTTTTTTTTTTGCAGAACCGGGGATTGAATTCAGACCCTTGTGTTTGCCAGGGAAGCACTTATTCCACTGAGCCATTTCCCCAGCCCCTAACAATTTTAATATGTGAAATAGTCCTAGATTTTACTGTAAGATTTGGACAAAATACAAAACATCTCTGCAATAAAATTGACAATGTAGCTTAAATAGCTTATAGGATTTCAGAAATATCTCCTGAAAATAATGATGGTCAAACTGGACAGAGCTAGGAAGGGACATCCTGCCAACTGACAATGTGACTTCCTCCACATCCAGCTGCCACCGACCAATGACAGTGATGTATGACATGTAAGAAAAAGTGTATGCTCTTTAGAAGGAATGGAAGAGAAGATAATTTACAAACAAACTGCTCCCAAAGTCCTGAAGAGGTTTTCAGAGGACCACAATCTTAAAGATCATTTCTATGACATGGTAAAGGACTCCTTTACATTACAATCCCTCCTCAACTATAAATACAAATCAACTACAGACACACTTGCTAAATAAGCACTTCACTCTTACCAAACTCTGCTACCAATGGCCTTCGGATAGAGAGGCTCAACACGTGCGAATCTGGATAAGCTGAGGTGGAGATTCTGATTTGGGGACTTCACAGTCACACCTGCCAGTGGGCTGCTGTCGCTGCCATTACTTACAGACACTGGTGGGACCCACTTTGGCCTCCTGCTTTCAGCTGAAGGACTCCGTATTTGTAAGGCTTTCCTAGTGGCCTCTGAAGAAGAAATCTCCCTTGGTGAAGACTGACATTCTGATGTGATTGTAGCTGGAGAAGAGTCTACTGCAGCCACCAAAGCATTACATTTGGATTTGGATTTCTTCTCTTTCTTTTCTACTGGGGATTTTACCTTCACGTCTTTCTTTTTATTTTATTTCACTATACTTTTTATCATAGTGAATTCTTCCTCACTTTCTTCACTCTCATCATAATCAGGTCACTTTTAGAATGTTCACCAGCTGTCTCGTCTGGCTCAGTGTCACTGGCACTACTGCCTGCTGAAAGCATCTTCCTCTCCTGCACTGCAGCTTCAGGACTTTTCCTTTTCTCTCAAACACAGGCATCATCTTCCTCTGTGATCTGGTCCAAATTGAAATGGTCACCAGCTACACTGCAATTAGAGATACTCAGGGTGTATTCATTGTTCCTGTTTCATTTCTACCATGTTTTTCGACACTTTTATCCTGAGAATTCTGCACATCACTGGTGACCGGTGGATGCTCCTTCACTGATAAAGGTAAGCAGCCTCTATGCCTCTCTGGAAGATCTTGTCATCTAAGGCCATTCTTTTTTTAGGGGTTTTCTCTTGTAGTAGGGTATCTTCTCTCTTCTTCAGAGCAGGTTTTGGTTTGTCTTGTTTAAATTCTCTTGGTGTTGCCCTAGATTTCTTGCTTAAAGGTATAGTCGCAGGAATAAAATCATCATTGCTATCAGAATCCTCAAACTTTGAGTAATGGACTGGTTTCCTATTTCTTACAGGCCGCACCATGGTCTCCTTCTAGAGTGTGAACCTGTACCTCTCAGGACCTGGTCCGCACCCTATCCTTTTCTTGAATGTATTGTTCTTGTTAATGGTGGAAATTCACTAGGGAGCTGTCATTTCTGCCACAAAAACAGAATAACACTCGCTATGAAGTTGTATTACCTTGTATCTGAGGAGCTTAACCCTCATCATTTCAGTCTGTCCAGGGCTATTCATGAAGTCCTTTAGCTATATGTACTTTTTGTACTTCCCATCTGGGAGGTTGGAGTTTGCAAGTGTTAAGTCTAATATTTGTAAGTGATTTCGATTTTGTAAGAAGATTAGCCTCATTTGTTTTTACATATTAAAAACCTTTGTCTATGCAAGTTTGAATTTATCTTCTTAGAAACTATTTCTCACTATTAAATTTTATTTTTGAGATTCTTTAGAAGACACTGACCAGGGTGCCATGGGCTTAAGGCAGTAGGATGGCAATGTCGGGGTGCACATGCTTTTCCACCTGCGTTGCTCCCTGAATCTGTAAGGAAGGCTTGGGTGTGTCTGTGAATAACGCACTGTGCTTTGATGTGGCATGGTGGTCCTGCTAATACGTGTCCGGCAGAGTTCGGAGGGAGCCCCTTAGGCTGCCCTTGAAATGTCTCAAGTTACTCAATGGCTCATGGGTCTGCCCCCGTGACCTACGCAGACCTGCCTACCAGAGGGCTCGGCTTCCCTTAGCGGGACCGTGCCCATGTTTACTGTAGTACTTAGCTTCTGACAAGCGCCATGAGAGCTATTGAATCAGGAAGGCAGGCTTTCTGTTTCTAGAGCTTTCGTACTACAACTTTGAACCTGAATATTTCACATTTATAGTTTTGATAAGAAGGAAAGTGAGTTTATATAACTTGCTCTCGGCAGCACTGTGTATTCCCCGAGTCCTGTGGATGCGATTCTACTTAATCCCCCAAATCTGGGGCCAACAGTGCGCCTCTGTCTCCTGGAGCTGGAGAGGCAGCCTGCTTCTCCTTTGTGGATAGTTGTTAGCAGTGTGATTATGGTGATTCTCCTTAGAAAAGGGAGCAAGATTTGTGCAGAACAGCCTTTACATTCTTATTCAGAAAGTTTTGCCTGCAAAATTAGATTTCTATTAAATAGGATTGTGGAATGGATGAGAAGGAACTGTTTAAACTAAAATTATGATTAGCTTTTTCATGGAGCTCTTCAGACCCTGATTAACCTTTGTGAATTAAGAATAACACTACAGACCTTTTCACCTTCACTGACGCTGTATTTGGGAAGTAGGTGCGAGTTTGTGAGTCCCGTGGTGTATACTGAGCATGGCTGATTTAAAGTGCTAAGGATTGGTTTTCCTACTTTGTGTGAGAGATGGAGCAACAATCAGCCTGCATACGTTAAAGTACAATTAAGAAAAAGCAAGGGCAGTTGTAGGTTCCTGGTGTCATAGGTCATCCCATGGGCAGGAGGGTGATCTGTGTTCTGGGGCTGTCAGCAAGCAGGGCTTCTGTGGAGACCCACGTGAGAGCTGCACTGTTGCCTTCCATGGGTCTCCCCAGGACCCTTTCACAGAGTACTGGTTCAAACTGAATAAATACATTACATATGTAATCTATCATGCTGGAGAAATTTTAATAAATTCAATCCAGTTACCAAGAACAATCCAGTCAAGAGGCCAATGGTCAGCACTTGACTGGGTTTGCTTGATTCTAAGCTGGAGTTGGGATTGAAGATTAGAGTCAGAATTTAGATCTTTCCAGAATGAATTCAGGCTTTGTAGTGACTGACTGAGCTGGAGCATGGTGAGCTCCAGGGGCCACAGCAGAGCCAGTTCTGGGAGCACACAGGTGACAAGCTGACACCTGGTCTATTGCTTATTGGCAGGTTCCCAGGCCCTAGTGGCCCCTCCTGTTGACCAAAGCATAGGTAGTGCGAATGTCCCACTTGCCATACTCCCAGAAGAGTGCGGAGACCTTGGGCTTACACCTGTGTGCTCTTCTTGTTTTATAGAAACAAGGCTGCTGGGGTCAGCACGGAGCTGCTCCTCCTCCAGAGGACAGCGGTCAGCTGTCCAGCTTTCCTTCCCTGTGTGCCTTTCCTCAGGACCCTGGCAGTCAGGTGGGACATGGCAAGGATTTTTCTGTAGCTGCCTGCCCTTCGGGAGATGTGAAGGTGTTTCCTCTTTGTGTGCCCCTCACCCTTTTAAACAGTGCTTTCTGCACTTTGTCACGTGGGAGCCACGTGCACCGGTGTCTACCTCTGGATTTCTGCAGTGCTCGGGCAGTGTGGCTTTGTTTTTATGCTTTTCTTTTACTATTCAGTCTCCTATGGAGGCCTCAGTGCTCTTGGATTTTAACCCCATTTTTATAATAATAAAAGCTTTATTCCAGGCCTTTTCCACTTGGATTTCTCACAGATCTGTACAATTTACCATATTTCAAATTACTCGTTTTTTTTTCTGCAAAGAAATTACCTTGGATTCACCCCACCTTTAAACCCAAACATCAAAATCATCAATAAGCCTGCTCATTAGATTTTCCAAGTATGATATACAGCTGACCTCTTCCCTCCATCTGTAGTTCCATCTCCTCAGTCTGGCAGTTATGTTGTGACTGAATTGCTACCAGACTCTGGAATCTGTATCCTTTCTGTCCTTTGTCTCTCCTGTTCTGTTTCCAGGTCCTGGGGTCTACATATTGTTACAACTGTCATGTTCTTGGCATCTAAGCTGGACAAACGTTCACTTGCCATTAATGTTACCCTTTACAAGGGACTCCCACTAAATGAATGAATGAATTAATTAATTTTTTGTGGAACAGGGGATCGAACTCAGACCCTTGTACTTGCCAGGGAAGCACTTATTCTACTGAGCCATCTCCCCAACCCAACTAGATTTAACACAAAATACAATTTTTTTATAATGACCACCCTCTGCTCCTAATAAGTTTATACTTTCTGGAGATGTGCCTTACATGTACTAGTGGCAGGGTGTGCAGTGGCTTATTCTCCTTGTCTCTCTCCAAGATCACATCCCCTTGGATGCCATATTGACATTTGCAGCTCAGTGTGGAGGGCTGGGTGCCTTGTGCACTGGAAATTTCCAGTTTGGCCAAAGCCCTTTCCCCCTCCCCCACCATAGATCCTTCTGACCTTTCTCTGTCATTTCTTCTCTGTGCAAGCCTGGCTAGCGAGGGAGGTTTCCTTGGTGTGGTGCTTGCTGTAAATTATGCTATGAACTTCACACCTGCCCCCTCAAGCTGAGAATCCTGGACCCCTTCCATACCATGGAATCAAGGGGCTGCTCTGCAGGCAGGTTTAGACCACTGGAAGGACTGCTTAGCTGAGTGAGGCTACACGGGAATTCCAAAGCCACCAGGCAGTGTCCTGGCCACAGAAATGCAACACCAAAGAAGGGTGAGCATTTGTGTTCTCTTTGTCTTCTTTTCATCTTTTCTTCCAAGTACCTTTGGGCCAGTGGGGCCTCATTTTTATTTTAGTTACTATAGTTTGTAAAGCAGCAAATACAGTCCCATTTTCCCTGATACGAAAGAGCACTTTTTCTGTTTTTGGAGGGTACTGCACGGTGAGAGTTCCTCAGGCCCAGAGCTCACCACATTGCCAGCAGGGAGGACTAAGGACATCCCAGGAATCCATTGTGAGAACAGTAGCCTGTCATTGGAATTTTCTTTCTACAAAAGAAAAGACAAAGTCTTACCAGACTTCTCTCCCACTTATTCCCACTGCCACCTGCTTCATCTTTTCTCTTAGAAATTCTAGGCTAATCCCATAGGCAGTATCTGCCTTGGGCTGAGTAAGGTAAAGATCAGATACTCATGAAAGTAATTGTAAAAAAAGAGAATCATATTCTCTATAGTTAAGTAGATTTTCATTTCCTAGACTTTCATTTTGAATAAAATATTCGGGAAAATAGGGGAAACATGTAGCACCGATGTTAAATTACTTCTAAGATCAAGGAAAAATATATGAGGAAGATCAAACAGAGACGGTGAGGTAGTTGGTGGAGTATGGTGCGGCTTAACTCTGCCCCAGTCAGGCTGGTTAGTGTGTGAGGTTACTTTCTCAAGTTTAGTTCTTCATGCCAGTCTGCTGCGAGGCTCAGGATGGCCTGTCTGGTTGGCAGCATTTACATTCTGCAGATGTCTTCTGTTTAACCTTCCAATCCTGAATTCGTTGCTTCGTATCCTGCCCACATTCCATCATCTGCCCTTGACTATGCCTGATTTAGTGATGATTAAAGTCTATGTGGAAATGCAGTGCAGTCAGCACTTTGAGGAGCAAGGGAAATGTGTGGTGTTGGCTCCGAGGGGTGGATAAACCGTAAGGAAAGACTGCAGTTATTAAAATAAGATCACGACTCCTGGGTGCCTTTGCCAAGAGGTTTATTATAATGGGATATGGATCTTGTTAATTAACTCAGTAAAAAGCACTAAATCTAGAAAGTCCTCTCTTGGAAAATATAGAAGTTACAATTTATGTGCTCTAAAGAACATTACAAACTCATCAACTTTTCACTTAAAAAAATGTGCTGTGCCTCCAGTGTGCCTGGCATTCTATTGGTGCATGAGACACGCTGGAAGCTTGATTGTGACATTAACACATGATGTTTAAAGTCCAAAGTGAGAACCCCAGCCCCACAGAGAATTCTTAAATATCAGAACAATTTTATGGCACTTGAAATTTCTGACCTAGTTTGCGATCATAAAATTGGTCAAAAACATATTGAATGAAAGAGCTACTAGCGATTTTCTGCAGTAGAGTTTGGGGACAAAGATGACTAGTATCTAAATCTGTGCTCCTGAGGAGAGGTTCATATGGGCCTCAGGGGAGGGCAGGGGCAGTGAGATGGCTGAGTGCTCAAAAGCAGGAGGCCAAGATAGCCCTCTCCAGCAGAGCAGGGAGGACAGGGCTGACGGGGCCTTGAAGTGGCCCCCTTCCCCATGAGGATCCTAGTGTAGAGAAGCCAAGGAATTCTGCCCCTCAAATCTATCAAAGGTGAGGAAAGGCCAGCAAAGAGAGCCTGGGATGGCCAGGAAGCCAGCAGCTGGGGGAGTAGCCAGGGAAGGCGCTGCAGGCCCCAGTAGGGCTGGACCTCAAGCTGCTGATGGGAGAGTCTGTGCTAAGTAACACTGTGTCCCAAGGAGATACCTGGTCCAGCTCAACTTCCCGTACATAATGTGTCCTTTTCTTTCCATGAAGTACAGTTTTGGAGGATCCAAAAGCTGTCAGCAGTCCTGGGTAAGGAAGTGAGAAAAAGGGAGAACAAGTTGGTCATACCCTGTGGTCAGGAGACCGCTAAATCCAGGCCTGTTTGATAGAAGAGATTTCACCCAGTCACTGAGAATGTTTTTGCTATTGCATGTGATAAGATATTTTAATTAATAAACTAAAATGATTATCATAGAAGTGGGTTTCAGGGTAGGCAGAAAAGTTGTCTGTCCTTCCAGAGTTAAGAAACAGAAATTCTTCCTGAAGACTGTTTAAGGGAAGATTGGGAAATAAAAATGAAAAAGGAAAACATTTGAATTAGGAAAAAATTATAGTGGACTGTTCTTCAGACAAAGGACTACCTATAACATCTAAAGAACTAAAAAATAAATCAGGCCTCCAAAATTCAAAGACCCAGTCCAGCAATTGGCATCAGAGATAAATACACACTTCACAAATGAAGACATACAAATGGCAAATTGATATATGATTACTCATAAGAGACATATGGTGTAATAATGTCTGTAAGTATAATATGTATGCACCTTCTATGATACCAAAACATTATGAAAATAGTTTGCAATGTATTAATTTATCAAATCCATCTTGTCAAGGTATCTTAAAATTGTCTCATTGATATTTTTATTTCAATAAAACAAAAATTAAAAAAAATGAGTATATGAAAAAATGTTCAGCATCACCAGTCATTCAAAAGAGGTGCAAATTGCAACAAGGCTGAGGTACCATTTTATGGCACAGAGTGGCTGAGATCAAGAAGCCAACCAATGACAAGTGCTGGAGAGGCTCTGGGGAAAAGGGAGCCTTCTCCACTGTTGGTGGGCACACAGGCTGGTACAGCCATGATGGAGACTGGTACGAAGACTCCTCAAAACGCTGGGGTTGGCCGTCCCATTCAACCTAGCTGGTCCCCTTCCAGGTATTTTTCCAAAAGAACTGAAATCATCGTACCACAGTGATATATGTGCACCCATGTTTATAGCAGCACCACTTGTCACAGCTAAATCTTGGAAACAACCCAAATAACTATCAACTGAGGAATAAATAAAAAAAGATACAGTGTTTTTACACAGTGGAGTATTATTAAAGTATAAAAAAGAGAAATTCAAGACTTTTGTAGATAAATGGGTGCAGCTAGAGATGCTATTGGTAAGTGAAATAAATCAGATCCATACGTGCAAATATTGCATTGTCTTACTAGTGTGAAAACCTGAAAGAGTGAATAAAATGAGAAAGGTACAGTAGACACTGTGAAAGAGAAAGAACCTGTGTAATGGGAAGGAAACACTGGGATGGGGAAAAGGTCAAAAGCAGGAAGGGAAAAAGTTATGTTTAAGTATATATACTGAGTATTGTACTGCCAATTTCTGATGGGTTTTGAAAGGAGCAGTTAATGCTTAATTTTTTTCTTTTTTATTCTTCTTTTTTTGATTTTGAATTTCTTATAACTTTTTGTTATTGTTTTGTTTTATGTCTTTGCACATTTATGTCTGGTAACCTGAACAACTAATTTGAAGATAACGTTGTGCAGTACAGGATCCACTGCTGAATTCCTATTACTTTGTTTAGTGAACTTTTTTATCATTTCTAATGCTGTATTTTTCTGTTACCATTTTGTATTCCTTAAAAATAATTCAAAAAAACAAGTTGTACCATAAAGGTTTCCACCACTTCCTTCATGAAACCAAGAGGGCGATGTGGTCCTTGCACTCTGAGTGAAGGCTGAAAAGCTGTGCAGTTAGGAGACTTGGCTTAAGTTGGTCTCAGCAGGAGCTTGTGGATGGGGTGACAGGCCGAGAAGGGTGTCGTGACGTTTCTGGAGGGTGCAGTGTGAATTCTATCTTGAGAGTTGAAGCAATGTGAACTCTAGGTACTGAGAAAAACAGCTAGAAGGGGCGGCGTGTGCAGCGGCATGACCCGTCTCTCCAGGGAGGGTTTCGCCTCTGCGTGTCACCTCTCCTCGCTTCGCTGAAATGCCTCAGGCCAGAAAGTAGGCTGGGAAGGAGGTTGTGAAGGCCGTCTGCACCCCTGGCCCTCATGTGGATGCGTCCCGAGCTCCTGCCCTCCGCCCCAACCCCTTTATATTTCTGGTATGAAATTTTCTTGAATACGCAGGGGATCCTTAGCCCAAAGTAGAAAGTAGAGATCTATGAAGATTCTCCAAAATCTCACCAGATGCAAGGCCCCTCCACCTTCCATGCCTTTTTCCCAGTCTTGGTTTAGAGGATCAATGGCTGGGGAAGAAATTGCTCATCATTTCTGATAATCTAATAATTCTGTGAATATTCTTTCTCCTCTTGCTTATCCTTTCTTATTATTGATTGGATGCATTGTTTCAACTTATTTGGAGGTCTAATATGGCTTTTAAATTTCTTTATATGGGTAGGGGAGATGGCTCAATGGAATAAGTGCTTCCCTGGCAAGCGCAAGGGCCTGAGTTCAATCCCCGGTTCCGCCAAAAAATTAAAATAAAATAAAATTTCTTTATAATAGTAAGTTAACAATAATTTAAGTAGCATAGCGATTATTTTTAGATATGCTCATTTGTGGTGTGTATTGTATTCCTATACAATTCCTATGAGCAGGAAGTGCTTTGGGGCATTGGAAGGCAAATGCCAGGCAATAACGCTTACATCATGGAGACTCTCGAGATTCCAAAGAGGAGATACCAAGCAGCCACAGCAGCCTGCAGCAAAGAGGCAGCCGGGCTGGGAGCTCGTCCCGAGCAGAAATGCTGCAAGCAGGCAACAGAGGGCTATGACCTCCACAGGCCAGCACGCTGGTCCTCGCATCCTGTGAGACTCTAGCTCTCGAATTTGCAATAAGAATAAGGCAAACGATCTCTGAGTTTTCAGTTCTAGACCTCTGGACATCAGAGCCTCCAGAGAGCAGCACAGGGCTCTGCCGGTTGCTGACGCTCTGCTCCTTGGGCCTGCCAGTCTCCAGCTGGACAACCGTGTGGCAGTCACCTACCACTTCCAGAGCCCACTTTCTCTCTCTCTGTCTCTCTGTCTCTGTCTCTGTCTCTGTCTCTGTCTCTGTCTCTGTCTCTCTCTCTCTCTCTCTCTCTCTCTCTCTCTCTCTCTCTCTCTCAGAGATGAGATGGAACTCAGGCCCTTGCATTTACCAGGGAAGCACTTATTTCACTGAGCCATCTGCCTGGCCCACCATTTTGTCATCTTGAAAAGGACCTTTTCAAAATGTTTTTGGAATCAGAAAATGTACTGCTTTTTATACTGCCAAACATTACACCAATATTGCAGTTCCTATTATTTTAGCAATGGAACTGCTCTAAAAACCTGCATCTTGTAAGCCCTCTGGGTGGAATTTTCAGTTCTTGCAAGCTGCCCATCTTGGGCAGGTTATTTAGTCTTTCAGGGTATCTGATTCTAAGTGCATAAACTGGAAGCCATGTCTGCTTTGAAAGATTACTGTAAATGGTAGGCAGGCTCTACTCACTAAGACTGTGGTTGAGGACTGACCCAGAAATCCTAAAATTAATATTAGCTCTTATTTATCTGAAAGTATAGTCACACATTGCTTAATGATAGAAATGTGTCCTCAGAGATGTGTCATTCTATCATTGCATGAACGTCATAAATTTTACTTTTTTTTCATTTACTTTGTTCTGAGATAGGGCCTGGCTATGACATCCGGGTGGGCCTTGAACTCAGATTGTAGCCCAGGCTGCCTTTGAACTCACAGTGATCCTCCCTGCCATGGCCTCCCCAGTGCTAGGATTGCAGGATCATACCGCCATGCCTGGTTTAGATTGTACTTCTTACTCAAACTAAAATTAAATCACACTAGTGACATATAGTCTGAGACCACTGTCACATGTGTGATGTTCACAAAAATGTCAGTGTGTGTTATATGACAGCAATAATAATAACTCCTCTTACTATGATTTGTTCTCCTAGCCTTGTTCTGAGTACTTGGTGCTGGAATTACCAAGCAGACCGGAGAATGGTCTCGAATTTCTGAAGCCTACCTGTCTCTGGCAAGCTACCCAGGGAGAAGTACTTAGTTAGCTGGGCAAAGTGCCCAGAGCTTTGATTCAGCTGGGTGCTAGATTGTGGCTCCTGGGCTGCCTTGAGGCCGCTGTGCGCCTGTGGGTGGCTGCACTGTCCCCATGGTTGAGTCCATCCAGCTCTTGTTGGCAGCCTCCTCACTGGGCAGACACCTGAGATCCCCCAAAGGTTGTGGGGCCTTGAGAGTTTGATTCCTTAACTCTGAGAATGGGTTAGAATATTTTCTTTAAAGAAGGCAGTGGAAGCTGCCTACCACGTTCTCAGCAGAGAGAACACCTGGGTGGCCACGCTTCTCCCACTCCAGGGCCCAGCCCTCCACCTCAGGACCCGGGGGTCACTGGCCATACGTAAGCTTTAGTTCTTTTTTTATTCCATAGGTAATTTTATTTTATTTTAATTTAATTTAGTCTTATTGAGAAACAAATAGCAATGAGACGGTTTCAAAACTGATTAATAGAACAGTTTCAATAATTAATACATTGCATATTGTTGTCTTCTTAGTGGTTATTCATAGTACAAGTTGAAGACATGATATCCTATCCAAACACTATTAGTACAAATCTTTCTCCTCATTGAATTAAGAGAGAGTAGCTATATATCTATCCTAACTATTCTGTATACACAAATATAAAACGATCCTGCCTTTGTATACCCTTTTTTTGTTTAGTCCTGTCAGAGATAGGTATTCCATTGACATCTAAGTACTATAGTTGTGTGAATTCAGCAAAACACTAACACAGTCCAGCAGTCCACAGTAGTAGTGGATAAGTTTTAGTTGTGTGGGCTGACCTTTTTCTCATTATCTAAACCAAATCTATAGCCGGGCGCATATAATGGTGCATGCCTATAATCCCAGCACTCAGGAGGCTGAGGCAGGAGGATTGTTGTGAGTTCGAGACCAACCTGAGTTACAAAGTGAGCTTAAGGCCAGCCTGAACTGCACAGTGAGACCCTGTCTCAAAAAGACAAAAAATAAATAAATAAATAAAAATAAATAAAAAAATAAACCAAATCTGAAACCAAAACAGAGTGAAAATTCAGGAAAGGATCAATAGTCTTTTTTTCTGCTTATTAATTGCCCAGAATTTTGGATCTTTTTAGTCTACAACAAAAGAAATCATCAAATAAAATAAACATAGCTTTCATTACAATTATTGGAGTTAATTGGTCCAAATCCCATTTTCCTGGTTGAGATGGGGGCAGGTGATTTAACATTTATTATGAAAACCTGTCTTTCATCAATCTCAAAGATGCCATAAAAATAGAAGCAGTCAGGGACAACCTGCTCAGGACTCCCTCCTTTCCCTCTCTCAGACAGAAGCTTTCTTTCCCTCAATAAATATATTATGCTCAGAAAAAAATATAGAAGCAGCATGGGCTTGTCCTTGAGCAATCAGCAGATTGGCAAATTTCCAACAAATCCTAACATGACTATTACTGCAAGCCTGTATTCCTTTATCTGAAACCTTTGGGGCAAACGTGCACCTGGATTCTGAACTTCCAGAATTTGAGAAAGGTGTGGGAAAGGCCTTAGTGAAACATCAGAGGTCACTGGCGAGGGGCAGCAGCACCTCCCGGTGAATGGGGCTGTGCTTCTGTGCTGAACACGCGAATGGCTGAGCCAAAGGACAGGATGCAAGGCCGACAGACCTTGCCCCATTGTAGGATGATTCTGGTTAAATTTCATTAGGTTATGCCAAATTTTTCATTTATAAAAACACTTCAGTGGAATTTGAGGATTTTTAGACTTTCACTAGGTAAATAATTATTGAATTTTTGATATAATTCAGGTATAAAAAATAAGATAAGTAAGCAGCTACACTCTTAATTCACTGATAAGAGATATCTGCTAAAATAATATCTGTAAATATAATATCATGTATGCACCTTGTACAATACCAAAACGTTATGAAAACAGTTTGCAATGTATTAATTCATCGAATCTGTATG
>PVKA01007631.1:0-17913 GCA_004027165.1 Ctenomys sociabilis | reverse complement strand
CTCTGATTGACGTTTGTATTTCAATAAAATAAAAATAAATAAATAAATAAATAAAAAATAGAAAAGAAATAGATTTTGGAATTTCACATAAAAGACTGAATCTTCCACCTCATGCAAGGTCTACTAAAATGAAAGATATTGACGGAAATATCTTTTTTAACTTTAGTTTTATTTTGAAGAGTGAAAACAAAAACAAGAACAAAAATCATAAACAAAGATGAAAACAGGGTAACATATAACAATATGTAACAATACATATGTTACAGATTTCCAAAACAAGATAGCTCTGTTCTTCAGATTAACAAATACAGTTATATAAGATTGGACATGTGATTGATTATTACACTTGCTTTCAAGAAATTGTAAGTTTTTGTTATTGTTTCTAATTTGTTCTTACCTTTTTTAAAATTTATTTTAAAGGGTATAGTACTAATTGATATGACATTAAAATGCTACACAATTAGAGGACCAAGATGTCATATAGTCAAGGGTGACTTTTCTATTACACATTGCTGTCCTCATTGTAGTTGCTTTGGTACAGATATCAACATGGAGTTATTCAAGGTGAAAATTATACACATTAACTACTGTTTTAAAAAATCTGATGGAAATTCTTAGTACACTTACTTCTGCTGTCCTGCATATATACTTGCATATATACTTCCATGTTTTTCCCCACCTGTCCCATCTTTTCTCCTTTCTCTCCTCTTCACTGTTTAATCCTTAACTTCTGTTTCTTTTCATTTCACTATATCTGTTATACCTTTCACTTGTGCCAATATCTTCATTGCAGTTCATACATACAAAAGGAAGGTTCAGTGGCATCACGGACCAACCACAGCTTCTTCATTTGTGCGTTTATCGAAATGTACTTCCGTGCAGTGCAGGAAGCTGACTGTCTGAAGTGAAGGCACTTACGGCTGCGGCGGTCTGGCCTCTGTGGCCAAGATGGCAGCAGAGAGGAAGGGTGGGGCGGGGCTTCCTCTGTGAACACTTCATTCTATTCGCGGTGCAGGAGCCTTCGAGCTCCATCCAGTTCTTCAGGACACTGTGCAGTGACTGCCTGAATTTTGGCAGGTGCAAAATCAAAACACATGGGTTATTTTATAATTTTTGGCCCAGTTTCATCTGTGTACTTTCTTATATGAAGATATGGTAAAATTCCAATCTTAGCTAGTGATTACATAAATTCTTGTCTCCTGATCCCCTCACTCCCGGGTTAATTCAGGTATTCCTAATCAAAAAATGAAACTATTCTTGTTGACATTTCACTTTCTCACTGTGTGACAATTCTGAATTAATCATTGATCCTTATGTCACAAAAGCAGGCCTCAAATACATTCTACACAGAACTGAAGTGTTTTCTTACAAACAATGTCACTCAGTTGCCTAGCATTTCAATGACTTTTCATTGTACTTTAAGAGAAACAAAAACTCTCACCAGAAGCCCAGCTTCCTGGGGCCCAGGCCTTGCCTCTCTCTCCTTCATAACCTTCCCTTTCCCTTCCACCCTGCACAGCTCAGCTTTACCACCTGGTGTCAGGGTGTTGCACCTGCTCTTCCCGTTCAACTGGCTGTGGTTTGATTACACCCTTACTTCCTGGGTTTTTGGTCCACACTCCCACTGCCTTAGAGGTCTGCAGAGGCATTATTCATAATTCTGAGGCATTTTCATGAGCTCAGTGCTTTGTGGAGAACTGATCAGGAAGAAGCTCAACAATGGTGGGTGGATGAACGCAGAAAAAGAATGAACAATTCAATGGCAGTGACACACAGCTACCAAAGCAGCCTCACATTTGTTATCACACCTCCCCTCAGTTCACCACATGAGGCCAGCAGGACAGGTACAATTAGCTCTGGCTTATAGATAAACATGGTAAGCTTAAAAGATTAAGTGGTTTGATTAGACTTAAAGGAGAGTGAGAATGATGTCCTAGATTTCTGATTTTCAGCTCATTTAATAATGTTATTTTCCTCCAAGTACTGTATCTGACCATCTTTGAAATGAAAGAGTATGCATATAGATTTCAATAGGAAAAGTTCATATTCAAGTAGACTACAAAATTTCAGAAGAGAATTAAACCAACACATTTATAAAATGGAGAGAAAGACTGTGTGGAAGGTGGGAGATACTGATTTGGAGTGAGATGGCCAGCCAGCTCGGGTGTAGAGGACGGCTTGCCTAGTGGGCGTGGAGTCCTGGCTTCAGGCCCGGACATTGCAAAGAAGTGTTCAGGGGAGGGGGTGCAAGACAGAGACTTCTCTCTCAAGGGTCTGGTCATGGACTGACAACCAAGCAAACAGCATGAAAATCTGTGCTCGAGACCAAGGCTAGAGCATCTGATATGAAACAGAAGTGAAAACACTTCTTTGCTGTTCTCAGGAAACATCTTTGTGTGACTTTTCTGATGAGTAAGGAATATTCTTTAGGTTTCCCACCTGGTAAAGCCCTATAGACACAGCTTTAGAGAGATCTGTTACCCCCAAATGACTCTAAATGAAACAAGCAAACAAACAAAAAGATAAATACAGTGGCATTTTCAATAGGAAAGGCTCTCCACGTGGACAAACTTCTTGACCTTTGCACTCCCATGAGCCGAGGCTCCTTGTGCACTGCTGTTCACCCCCCAGCCACAAGGCTGTCTCTGTCTTCACAGAGTCAAGTGCAGCATGTTGATGTGCCCACCTGTGTACACTCTGAACATGTTCAATCTTCTAGTTTTGTTGAATGCAAGCAGCCTCATGTTCTCAGCTTAAGGGCTTTGTGTATGCTAATTGGCACTAAGGTTGCTACTGGTGACCACTTTTAATTTTGAAATGTATTTAAGGTAGTTACATGTAAATTCCAAGCCTAGCATTTCAGTTACTGAGTTCTTTGCATGCTGTGCTGTTCCCACGGGAAATCAGGTGCAGGTATTGGTCTTGATTACCAAGATATAATTAGAAGCTTATTGCAGGGGAACTAGTGCAAAAGCTGGCATTGCACACAGAGCACAGAGTGGGGTGCTATGGGGAGAGGTGAGGACAGAAGGGCATGGGTGAGCCCCTTTGAAGCATGCCCTCATTTCAGGTATTTTGCAGGGAAAAATGAGCTAACATTTTTGAGAAATATTAATTTTAAGCTAAGAATTTGACTAGATATTTTAGGAGGTCCTAATGTGGAAATTTATATCTTGTAGCCTACAAAGCAAAGAACTACTTTTAAATGGTCTACAAGTGTGAAGAAATACGCAGCAGAACACAATCAGGCCTTTTACCCTTCTGGCCACTTGGGATCTGAGGGTTTCCCTGTAGTGCATCAGAGAACCCAAGGCTGTGAGTTGCTCAGATGTCCCAGTTGGTTTCTTAAGATAATCTCCCTGATACTATGCTTACGGTGTGTCTGATCGCACTGAAGGATTGGGAGGCTCACTAGAGCAAGAATCCATCTCAGATTTTGATGAGGGCCTGCCACTGCCAAGAACAGAACCCTCGTGCAGTTGGAGTAATGAAGACTATGCCAATAAATAATGTTTTGGAAAGTTACTAGGCTACCTGGCCATATGAAGGGTTTTAAATATGTTGAATTTTATTTTAACCTCATGGTGGTACAGGCCTATAATCCCAGCTCTGGGGAGGCTGAGACATGAACATCACTATGAGTCCAAGCTGCATATTGAGATACTGTATAAAACAACAACAACAAAACCTTGAGTCTTTTTTTTTTTTTTTACATCAACAGGTAACGTGCCCACATTGTAATAAGGTTTTAGGGAGGCATATCTCATGCATAGGGCATGAACATCCAATCATCACGTGAGCTCATGAACTGAAGAATCTTTTTCTTTTTCTTTCTTTTTTTGTCAGATGGGTAATGCGCCCATGTAACCCTTGAGTCTTAGGATATTAGAACTCAAAGATTTCCTAAACTTATTTTATATATAGGTTTCAATAAATTGATTTATAAATTTATCAGATGGATCAACCTTTCTGAATAATTCCTCTCTAAATACCTTATTTTGCAATAATGTAGCAGGTGATAGTATGCATTACTCCTTTGATTAATAAAATTTGTCTAAATGATGATTGGTTTAAAATAAAGAAAATGCTTTTCCCAATGGAAAATCTATAGTAGCTATTCTTAATTATGTGCATTTCTAAATCTCACTTTAAAAGTTACAGAGATAATTTTGCAATAATAGTTACTAATGAGTTAATGAAATCAATAAAGTGAGAATTGATTCATTCTGCATGTGTATCAGTGCAAGATAGGAGTTTAATAGGAATTTAATTACATTAGAAGGTTCAAAGAAAATATTACCTGCAGGGTGTTGAGAAAACATGCAATATGGTAAGTCTGTGCCCACTTTTTGTGACTCATCCAAGACTGAGACCAGTGGTGCCTCCCTCTGAGTCCTTGCTCCTTACAGCCTGGCCCCATACTCCTGGTGCTGTCGCTCATGCTGGGGTCACTTCTTGGCCTCAGCTGTCATTGCCTTTGAGAAGTAACTTCAAATTTCTCATCACTCACTGCAGTGGCTTTGGCAACAATGTCCCACACTGTCATGCACAGGCAACCCACGGCCTCACCTCTGGCTCACTTTAGATATTCTCGACTGCCCAAATGTCTCCAGCTACAGGCAACACTTCCGTTCCTCAGGCCAAGCGAGGGTCTTACTGCTACTACTCAGGTCCTTCCTGGGCACCACCTCCATGGGCTGAACTGCTCATCCCAAGCTCTAGCGCTGATGTCCTGCTTCCAGGAAACAAAAGCCTCAAGTTACATGTGGTGCTTGCACAATGGCATGATGACACTGGGTACAAATGGGTTTTGCCTCTTTGCTCACTATTGTGATGGGTGGGACTTTGTCATTTATTTCTAAAGTGACACTTGTTGAACCCAAGAAATGGTCAGTAAGTTTCTTAGTACAGCAAGAGCTAGACTGTGGATACCAAAACAGTTTTTGAAGTTTAGGAACTAATTGCAAAATTGAGAAAAGGGACATAGGACAGTGGCAGTGCCCTAAAGTGACTGAAGCAGGCCACTGGAGAAGGCCATGAGCCCTAAGTGCAGTGTGGAAATACTGTGACCACTCCACTGTTGTCACCCACAGTCTTGGAAGGCCAAGTATGTGGAAAGGATGGGGGTCATCTAGAACTTTCTGCCAAATACATCATTCAGTACTTAAATAAGCACTTGGCCTTGTAGGTGTCAAAGACAGGAGGCAACACAATCCATGCAGGTCCATAGCATTAGGTATCTTTGATGTACTGAGCAAGAATAAATTTCAGGTCTTTATAATTCTTCCTTTGTTATATGAAAAACAATTGTGCTATTTCTGCAAGTAGTATAGCTATAAGAAATTTTATGAGATTAAGTTGATTTGATTATGCAAATATGAACTCAGTGGCCATGGCTTCTGTAGAGGGCGACATTGCCCAGGATTCTGAGGCTGTCCACAGGGTCTTTAGGACAAGGTGTTGTGATTGTTGGTAATGTCACCAGGGAAGTGGGCAACAGCATTGCAGGTGGCAGCTCATGGCGGGAGGTGGTCGCTTAGCTCAAACAACCTTCTGACCACAGAGAGTGGAGGTGCTGGAAGGGAGGAGATCTGTCACTTAGTGAGCAATTGTCAGGCAGAGTTTCCTGCTGCTCTCTTTCCCCTCTGTTCCATTCTCCAGAACAAAACTGCTCTTCTGATTTCTTGTTTCAGTATTGAAAGACATAACCTTCAGAATGCTTTTCTCAAAGAACACAAGTAAAATTGTATGAAATCTTATGACAATACAAGAAGTATTGATCAGGAAATGATAGGAAAGTACTCTTTCCTACAATAATAAATTTTGTTTTAGTAACTCATCAAGAATAAAAAAACTCCCTCCTGTCCCTGAATGAGCAACTATTCTGGGTAGGCTGATATCATTCTGAAGGCTTCAAAGCCCAAGCCACTGAAGAAGACACTGAAGTGTTATTTAACCAAACAAAAGTAAAATGAAGCTCAGTCGTTAAACTGTGTGTTCTGCCCAGCCTTGTGCTGTTTTCTTCTCCAAACTCAATTGTTCATAACACCAAAATTTATTTTCAAAGTTAAATTAATAGATCAGATTAAATTGTGTCTCCTTTTTTTTTTGGCAGAACCAGGGATTGAACTCAGGCCTTGCACTTGCCAGGCAAGCACTTATTCTACTGAGCCATCTCCCTGGCCTGTGTGTCCCCATTTTTAAAGAAGGTTAGGGAAATATATGAGAAATGTATTCAAACTATTATTCTTAGTTGTTTGAACATGCATAGCTTACTGGCTGAACTTCTTTTCATTTGAAATTCCCTTTTTATTCCAGAAGAAGCCTTCTTTATCTGCAGAGTTTACAGAGTATATTGATTTATAATTACTTGGGTGCTCTATGTTTGTCCAACTGAAATTGACACCAGCAGTTGTGCATATGAAGAGAGGACAGAATGGCATTTACACACACACACACACACACACACACACACACACACACACACACACACACGCATCCGCTCAGGTCAGGGTGCCCAACCGAATCTTCACCTGAAACACTTACCACTTCATGTGTTGAGTACCTTTGGCTCCCTTCCTACCAGCTGTTCAGAAGTGTCCAGTTGTCGTCCACCGCACTTCTCTCACTGGGTGCAGAGGTAGAAGCGCTCCCATCCACCCAAGTCTATCTCTCTTCCCACTTCTGCTCACCCCCTCTGCCTCTGTCATAACCTGCCCAGTGCCCGGTACCCACACACGTCTCTGGGATCCAGGTTCTGGCTCACGTGTAAGTGAGATCACATGGTGTTTGTCTTTCTGTGTCTGGCTTGTTTCATTTAACATGTTCTCTGGTTCCATCCAATTATAGCAAATGACAATTTTATTCTCGTTTGTTGTTAAAATATATCCCACCTGTATTTATGCCACCTTTTTGTCTATTTGCTCATGGACACCTATGTTGGTTACATGTCTGAGCTGTTTTTGATAGTGCTATAATAAACGTGAGGCTACAAATGCCTTTTTGATTTAAATGTACAGCAATAGTGGGTCATAGTAATTTTACTTCAGTTTTTTGTAGGCCTCTATACTACTGATTTTCATAATGGCTACACTAGTTCACATTTCTTTTTTTTTATGCGCTACTGGGGATTGAACTCAGGACCCTGTGCTTGCCAAGCAAGCGTTTATTCCACTGAGCTACCTCCCTGTTTCAACACATTTCCCCTTAGTATATGAAACTTCTCTTTTCTCTCTCTCTCTCTCTCTCTCTCTCTCTCTCTCTCTCTCTCTCTCTCTGCCTCTCTGCCTGTCTCTTTCTTTCTGGTATTTTTGATAATATCCATTCTAATTACTGTGAAATTGTATGTCATTGTAGTTTTGATTTTTCATTTCTTTGATGATTAATGATGTTGGAGCAGTTCTCATATAGTTGTTGGCCATTTGTATATCTTCTTCTAAGAAATGCTTACTTGGGCCAGTTGTCCATTTTATACTATAGTTTTATTAGTTTTGGCTATTGGATTGTTTAGGTTCCTTATATATCTAAATATTTATCCTTCTGTTATGAATAGTTTGTAAATTTTTCCTACTCCATAGGTTGATTCTTCACTCTGTTGCTGATTTCCTCTGCTAATGCAGGAGCCTTTTACTTGATGGAATCTCATTTATCAGGCTCTTTTGTTACCTTGTGTAGCCATTTTCAAAAGTCATTTTTTAGATCACCATTTTGCCTATGGAAACTTTTGAAGTTTTCCCCTGTTTGATCTTCCAAGAGTTTCATAATTTTTTGTCTTATATTTAATTCTCAATTGATGTTTGCACATAGAGCGAGCAAATTCTTATTTAGTTCTTCTACGAATGGTTACACACTTTCTCCTGCATTGTTCATGGAGAGATTGCTTTGACCAAAAATCACCTGATAGTAACATGTGGACTGATGGTGGGCTCTGCTCTGCTCTGCGCTGTGTTTCAGCTTCTACTCCAGGGCCTTGCTGTTTGTGCTCAAGACGGCTGTGCTTTTTTCTTTATTCTGGGAAAATTATTTTGTTGCATTTCTTGATTGCTTATGCTGAACTACCCTTTCATCTCAGGACAAATCACAGTTTATCATGGTATAATCTTTCATTATGTGCTTGCAAATTCACCTAATATACTTTACATAGTCATTCATAACTATCATTTTGGGAGCTTTTTATTCTTTATTCAGGAGCATACAGCAACTTTTCTTGTTTTCTGGATTATGCTCTTCATTATTTTCTGTATGTTACATCTGGAGGTATTAGAATATTTTGAGTTTGTATAACTGGAAAATATTTTAATTTTAGTTTTCAAAGGTATGTTTGCTAAGTATAAAATTCAATGAGGATAGGTCTTTTTTTTCATTCAGTCCTTTGAATTAATTAGTCTAGTTTCTTGCACACTTGATTTTCTTTTCTTTCAAATGTGAAATAAGATGCTATTTAATTTTGTTCTTCCAGAGCTAATTTTTATATGTGATGCTTCAATGATTTTCTTCTTTATAATAATTTTTAGACAGTTTCATTTTTGTGTATTAGGCATGATTTTATTCAAATTTCTTGTGCAAAACTTCATTTTTCTTGGAAACATGATGTTATAAGTTCAACTAAATTCAGAAATTATAAAAATAAAGGAAACATAGGAGTGTTAACAAATGAAAAGAAAACCATGAATCGGAATTGTTTGAGAAACTCAAGATACAGTGAAGATAATTGTTTAGAAGAGAGTCATGAAGAACAATCTCATGTTCTTGCTCATCAGTATCATGCTCATCAGTACCCAAATCTGGAGCCAATGCTATAGACCAGTGGACTAAGTGCTTGCTCAGGTAAGTGCAGGCGCCAGGGCTCGATTCCTGGCACCACATGCCACGCTGGCCCCTGGGTGTGCTGAGCTGGCAATAGAGTCCAGGTGTGTGGGCATGCGCCTGTAATCTCAGCACTAGAGATGCAGAAATCAGGAGGATCACTAGGAGTCTGAGCTGTGTAGTGAGACCCTGCACAAAAACAAAAAACAAACAAACAAAAAATTAAAAAGAATACCCAAATCTGGTCTGGGGAGATAGCTCGGTGGTTAAGCACCTGCCTGGCAGGTTCACAGTCCTGGGCTCAAACCTTAGTACCACATGCCATGCCCACCCCTGAACCCTGGATGCACTGTGCTAGCCACCAAAACCAGGTGTGATGGTGCATGCCTGTAATCCCAGTGCTGAGTGTAGTGAGACTCTTTACCAAATAAAGAAACAAATAAAAGATTTTGAAAATTAAAAAAAAAAAAAAACACCCAGATCTGCTCTTAGGTAATGGTTTACAACAACCTTGACGCTTATTCAAGACCAACTTTACTCATGTATCTTACATATCTGGCTTCTGTAAGAATCTATGTACCACTTTGTTCTAAGCTACATTACAATTTGTACTGATAGCAATATCAATAATAGATAAAACTGATTGAACATTCAGCAGGGATTTTGTTATAAGTTTATACATTTTCTGTAACTGAGAAACACCTACCCAACATCTCAATTAGATACTGAGATTCTGATTTATATAGCTAAAACATATACAATATGCAATGTATTATTAATTATTGAAACTGTCCTACTAATTTGATTTGAACCTGTCTCATTGCTGTTTTTCAATAAAATTATGGAAAAAAGAAACCCTGAGTAATAGTTTTGTCAGAATTTAAACCCAACTTCAATTGTGTCACAAATCTATATTCTTTCCATTAAACCAGACTGACTTTCATAATGTTCATAATGTGTATCATCTTCACTAAGACAGTATTGTTACCAATCATTTTCTGAACCGTTGGAGATAAAGTTGGTTGCCCAATATATCTGCTTTTATGCCCTGCCTGTTGAGAGTGAGTGATCTATTATGCTAATTTTCCCTTGATATGTTAAAGCAGACTAGGCTTCAATAAATCAAAGAACAGAAAAAAAAGGACCAAGACAAAGCAAGACCTATATAATAAGAAATGTAACTTTTGTATCTGATAAGGTCAGTCAAGTCCCCTCGGGATTTATCCTGTAACCCTGTACCGCAGTTTGTAGATCCTTTGTCAGTGTCAGCCATGTGGATGAGTCACAGCCACTGCTTGACCAGTTTGCTCTCTGTGAAAGCCTGAGAGAATGTTTTCTCTCCATGTGATTCTCCTTAGACACACTCAACATCATTCACCAATTTCTTCTATGGCCCCATAATCCTGATTAGAAAATTTGGGACATAACTGAGTTACACGATGTTGCAGTACAGGTTCTCCTATGTCCTGAGTCCTCATTGACCTTGAAAGGCTAGAGCCAAAATGTTAGCTGTCCTTATGGCCCTTCTTTTTCTCTAATTTTTGGTCTGTAAACTTAAGTTGTTAACTCTCCAGAAGAGAAGCTTATTATCATTACCCTACAATGTAGGCAGTTGAGCTTAACCTCATGGACTGAATATCAAATATCTTAGACGTAATATGGAACAGGTATTTTTCCATCAAGTATTGATATGTTAAACTGTAAGTCCCTACAGAATATGAAGAATAAAAATATTTTAAAAAATAGGAACAATTACATATTTTTCAAGAGAAATTTAAAAATCTAACCATACACAGTGTTGTACCACAACAGTCCTATGACATTTTTTTCTTATTTCTTATGTTCATTTATTACCTTTTTTCTTTTAAACAAATGTTTACTTGAGAGACAGCATGGCACTCATTGGTATGATATGACAAGCAGTACGTATTTAGTAGGCCAGAACGGCAGCTGTTCCCAGCATTACCATAGTATTACACATTGGTATCTTCATTACAGTTGCAGGTGTCAGCATATGTAGTCAGGGTGAGAATCTTACCAAACAATCATTAGTTTCAAAACCCTGCTGAAGATGCACGATCATTGCCTTCACCATCTTATGCATATAAATGTATGGCTCTGCCCCTGTCATGTTTTCCAGCTTTTCTCCTTGCCCTCTCTTTGTTGTTTAATCCTTAAGTTCCTGCTTTCCTTTTAATTATGTTATACTTTTTATTTTTATTTCTTCTTTTGAGTGCTTACACTAGGGAAACTACATGGTATCTACACATGTGGATCTGGTTCATTTCACTTATGAGCATGACGGCTTTGAGCTTATCATTTTTTATATCTGAGTAATACTCCATTGTATAAAAATACATCTTTTTCAACCATTTCTCATGTGATGGCATCTTGGTTGCTTCCAAAATTTGACTATCACAAATTGTGCTGCTATGAATATAGGTGCACATACAATATGACATTTTCAGTTCCTCTGGGAAAATTCCCAGTAGGGGGATAGCTAGCTTGAATGGGATTTCCAGTCCTGGTTTCTTAAGGAGTCTCCACACTGATCTCCACAATGGTTGCACCAGTCTGCATTCCCACCAGCAGTGGAGAAGGGTTCCTTTTTTCCACAGCCTCTCCAACATTTGTTGTTCATTGATTTCTTTATGATAGCCATTCTTCCTCTGGTGAGATGGTATTTGTGTTGTTTTAATTTGAATTTCACGAATGGCTAGTAATGTGGAACATTTTTCATATATTTATTTGCTTCTTTAATTTCATCCTCAGAGAAGTGTGTGTTCATCACGAATGCCCCCTTCCTGATTGGGTCTTTAAATTTTGGGCCATAATGATTTTTAGTGCTTTATAAATTCTAGAGAGCAGACTTTTGTCTAAGTGTTTATTAGTTAAGATTTTCTCCAAATTTGTGTGTTGTCTTTTCATTTTGTTGGCAATTTCTTTTGACATTCAAGAACTTCTCAGTAAGAGAAGTTGTTACTTCTTTCAAGTATTACCTGTGCAATTTGATTTTTGTTCATCAACTCTATGCCTACTCCTATATCTTCAAGAGTTCCTCCTACTTTGTCTTCCAGGAGACTGAGTGTTTCTGTTTTAATGTTTAGATCTTTAATACATTTTGACTTTAGCTTAGTGCATGGTGATAGAGCTGGGTCCAGTTTTAGTTTTTGGCATGTAGAGAGCCAGCTTTTCCAGCACCATTTGCTAAAGAGGTTATCTTTCTTTCAGTAAGCATGTTTGGCCTGTTTGTCAAAGATAAGGTGGCTGAGTGTGTTTGTATATTCTTCTGCATCTTCTAATCTATTGCATTGATCCTTAGGTCTATTTTGTTGCCAGTACCATGCTGATTTTATCACAGTAGCTTTGAAGTATGATTTCAAGTCAGGAAGTGTGATGCCTCCTGCCTTGTCTTTGTCTCTCAGGATTGTCTTTGCTATTCTAGGTCTTTTCTGGTTGTTTCATGACATTTAAAAATTTAATTTTTGATTTCTCCATTCCTTCATTAGATATTGAAAGGCCTGTTGTGTAGTTTCTATGTTTTACACAATTTCTAAAGTTCCTGTTGTTATATTCTAGTTGTATTGCATTGCAGTCAAAGAGGAAATGGGATAATCTATTGATATATATCTCCTTACAGCCTAGGAAAGAATGGAATAATATATTCAGGACCTCCCTGCTCAGCGTGACCACGGCTGGGCGGGTGCAGGGCGTGCTGTCTGTGCAGGAGGCGCACAGCGATGTGGATTTCCCCTCAGCTCACACCCTAGGCTTGGGCCCTGAGCTGCACCTGGCTTCCCAGCAGCAGTGTTGTCCATAGGGCACTCATGGGGGTGCCAAGGGCATCTGGGTTGGTGCAGGTTTGGTGTGCCTGGAGAGGAAGGCAATACATGCAGTCTTCTGGGCTTCTCTCCTCCCAAGGCCATTGTGCACCTTGTGAGCTGTGGCAACTCTGCTCTTCTGAGCCTCTCACTCTGGTGAGGCAGATTTCTGTTGTTTTGGCACCTGCCCCTCCAGGCAGCCACTTTGCTGATGTCACCACTGTGTTTTTGTTTTTTTCTTTTCATTTATATATTTGGTACAGGGTCTCACTACACAGCTCCTGTTTTCAGCCTCTCCACTGCTGGGGTTACAGATATGTGCCACCAGGCCCGGACTTGGTGGGGCTGGCATGGCATGAGGGACTGGGGATCAAACCTGGTGCCTGAGCTTGCCAAGGAAGACACTTAGTCTGCTGAGCTATCTTGCTGGCCCTACCATTCAGTTTTATTGTCCTATTAGGTGGGAGGCCTTTGTCACATGGCCTGTACTGGCCAGCTGTACTCTGTTCTGTTTTACTATGTTACCTCCATATGCTCAGTGGCCTCTGAGCATATGAGAAGTGGGTACTGTGGCTCAGGAGCTGATGATCAAGCTTGCTCAAGTTTTATTAGAATTAGAATTAGAATGTATGGCTCAGCCAGGCATGGTGGTGCAAACCTTTAATCCTAGCACTTGGGAAGTTGAGGCAGAAGGAGCAATGTGAGTTTGAAACCAACCTGGGCTACAAAGTGAGCTCAGGACAAGCCCGAAATACACTGCCAGACCCTGTGTCAAAATGACAAAAGGGGGAAAAATGAAAGAAAGGAAAAGAGTGTGGTTCATGTGCAGCTCATGACTACTGGGCCAACCCGTGTTCATCTAGCTGTTGTTTTTCCTGTGTCCAGTTCTTTATTCTAGTTTCTAGGCTTCTGTTCCACTCCTTCAAGTTCCTACCCACTTTCAGTCTGGGGCCATTAGACATCCTCTAAGTGAACTCCCTACACAACAGCCCCATCCTCTCAGTGTCTTCTTGCTCCACAGCTCGGATGACCGATCTCAGGATCTGCCCTTTTCATTGCTATGGGATTCATCTAAGTAAACCAAGGTGTCACTTGCCTGCTATTTTGTCTTGCTGAGAGTTGTCTCCAATGTGGAGATAAAGGTCTGTACAGCTGTTGAGCTTATTATTAATTATTTATGTGTGTTTTATTGGTGATAATGAAGATGCTGCAGTGGCTGCAGAAGCTTTCTCCTGATCCCATAAAACTTATGCTTTAGGAATCTTTTCCACAAAAAATGAGGCAAAGAACTAGCTGCCGTGCAGTAACGTGGCTTTTAAAATATCACCCTGAAATGCATCGAATAAATGGTAGACGGAAACCGGGGCAGGTTGTAAATGTCCATCTGCTCCTCCGGGGTAGCTCTTGCTGTATTTTAGGGGCTTGCATCTCTAATTATAATGGCCAGCAACTTTTTCTGGGCTTATAAAAGGGCAGAAGTTTTATGGGATCAGGAGAAAGCTTCTGCACGGGGATTGTAAAAACACCCATTAATGTCTTCAGTTAGAAAACTGTTGATAGAAGGGAGAAAAGGGAAAAATAGAAGATATGAGGTAAAAGAAGAGGGAGACATGGGGAATGTGGGCAGCTCTGCTTGAGGCCTTCAGCGGAGTGTGGCTCAGCGGCTTCCTGGTGGACAGGCCCAGCGGCGAGCGAGCCCTGCTGGCTGCCTGGGACAACTCGCACATGGTGGCTTTCTCCGGTTAGCCACGTTGGTGCTTCACCTTATTAGGTACCATTGGAGTCCTTAAATCACACCTCCGGGCAGTGTATTTAACCCAGAAGTAGGTAAACCTGCCATGTCAGTCAGTGCAAGCACATTCCAACTCATCAATAATAGATTTTACAAAAATAAAAAAAAGGCCTTTGTATAGACAGGCGCAATTTAATGAGAAAGCTACCTTTAATTTTAGATATCTGCATTATGTATGCCAAAGATACTTTCTGAATCCCTTGTCACTCAGACTCTTCCAATAATTATATGCTATTTTTGAAAACATGAGTGATGTGACATTTATCCACTCATTTGTAAAATGAATCTACATCAAGACCTGGTGCCAGCACCCCAGAGCAAGTGATCTGAGGCCTGGAAGGAAGCCACAGCCCCTGCGTGCAGGATGCTGTAAGTCCACATGAGGGGCTTGAAATAGGGCTCTGGGGACTGGAGGACTGGGAAGTCCACAGGCGACAGCGGAGGACAGGCAAAGCTTGAGACTGGGGCGGAGTTAGCACAGGAGGTGACGTCAGGGCTAATCCTGGAGTGAAGGGAAGGAAGGGACACTGGAGGGAGAAGGCCTACGAGGCGTGGTCCTCCACAGCTCAGCGAGCCAGTGGGCTGCCTCCAGTGATGAGCAGGGTGTAGAGCACAGAGTGCGTGAGAACTCTCTTGGGACTTGGTAACCAGATGTGGTTCCTTTCTTTCTGGAGGCTGTGGGGGAGTAGGGCTTTAAAATTCCATCTTCTCTGTAGTCCCTCCAGTTTCTGACTGGTTTCCTTCACCAGTGTTGCCCACTGTGCAGCGTCTGGGATGGCAACCTCCTGGGTGGTGGGTGCAGCTCACGGGGCTGCTCCTGGGACCCTGGCAACACTGCTTTCCACAGAGGCCCGGCTGCCTCATCCCTGCTGTCCCCACTCCAGGCTCCAGATGGGCATGAGGGCCTTCAAAAGCCCCAGCAGAGTGGTGAGGGCTCACATGGGACAGGTCATTGTGTCCACCTGCATTGCGCTGCAGAGCAAGGAGCGTGTCACAGAGGCTCTATGCAGAGCAAAGCTCAAGTTCTCTGGGCGTCAGAAGATTCACAGCTTAAAGAAGAGAGGCTTCACTGAGTTAGCAGTGATGAGTGTGAACACAAGGTGGTCGAGGCATGCCATTCCGCAGGGCTGCAGGGTGGGTGGGTGCATCCCAAGTGGGGGTTCCCTGGACAAGCTCAGCACTCTCAAAGGCTCTTCACAATAAATCTCATCTCTCCTTATGTAAAAACATGATATCCCCCAACTAGATTGTCAAAGGATATCTTCCCAATGCTGGGATTACAGGTGTGCACCACCATACCTGGTTCCGGTGGCTGGCACAGCATGTGGTGCCGGGGACCAAACGTGGATTCTTGTGCTGGCCAGGCAGGCGCTTAGAATGCTGAGCTGTCCCCCAGCTCTCAATCTTTTGATAGCTGGTCATTGTTGTGATCATCAGAAGGCATGTTCAGAGTATCATATGGCTATGAAAGTCATTCTTCCCTTTCTGTTAAGAAGTTAAGATGCAAAAGGAATGAGTGCTTTTTGTTTTACAACAAACAAGCAATGGTGTCAATTCTCCTTCCAGGAGCATGGATCAGATATTCCTTTGGGACCTTTTCTGAACCTATTCAGGCTGCTATGCAGGAACACACCATGAACTCAGTGGCTCATGGAGAACGAACCTCCCGCAGTCTTGGAGTCAGGGAGTCCAAGAGGAAGGTGCCAGTGCCCAGGAGCCAGTGAGCCAGCACTGCTGCCACGTGCTCCTGCTCTTCCAGAGCCTCTCTCCAGGGCCTCGTGCCCAAGGGCTCCAGGTCCACCTTCGAGGGCTCCACTCCTCACAGGTGCTCGGACTTGGAGTTTCAATGTGTGTGTTTGGGGCGACATGTGCGCAGATTCTCACAGAACTGAGTTTCATTTTGGTTTAATCATGTGTTGGTCTTTGACCTCAGATTCTGCACACTCACATCTCTGATTTGCATTCAAATCAACAAATCCAGGACTTTGAAGGAATATAGGTGTTCCTTCAGATAAATGAATTTAAGCACTTTATAAATTAAGAAAAGTGGAACCGCCTACATAACCTTTGCTTTCCCACTCATTGCCTGGTAAACCATGCAGATAATGAAAACAGAACGGAAGTGGTCTTGGATCGGCTAACAGGGCACAGTGGCGGCACTTACACTGAGGACTTGCAGGTGCTCTGCTGTGACCTGACCTGTAGCATCAGACAGAAGCTCTGTCTGAACGTAGACAGAGAGAAGCTCTGTCTTTATATGAGGCGTATGAAATTTGATTTTCTTCTGCCATTTCATTTCCTTAAATGAGAACATATTGAAAATTACTGTTTTGGAGACTTTTGCTGTGCTATTTTCATAGTGTGATCTTTGTTATTTAAATGCACTCTCCTAATATTTTCATGCAGTAATCTGTGGTGTGTTTATCTGTCTTTCTCATAGGCTCCTCATAAAGACCATTAAAGTGCTCGCTTTGGCAGCACATATACTAAAATTGGAATGATACAGAGAAGATTAGCATGGCCCCTGTGCAAGGATGACATGCAAATTCGTGAAGCATTCCATATTTTTAGAAAATTCAAGTACAAGCAATAAGGAATGAAAAGGGTGAAATCACCACAGACCCAGTGGAAATTCAGAAGATTATCAATAGTTACTTCGAGAATCTTTGTGCTCACAGAATAGAAGACACAGAAGAAATGGACAGATTCCTCGAAAGGTACAAATTACCAAAACTGAATCAAGAAGATATTACAACTCTCAATAAGCCGATAACAGTCAACGAAATATGAAACATAATAAAAAGCCTACCAACAAAGAAAAGTCCAGGGCCTGATGGATTCACAGCTGAATTCTACAAGAAATTGATAGAATATATAATCCCCACATTCTACAAACTCTTCCACGAAGTTGAAAAGGAAAAAGTCCTCCCAAAATCATTTCTGGAGGCAAGTATAATACTCATTCCAAAACCAGGGAAAGACACAACCAAAAAGGAGAACTACAGGCCAATCTCCCTCATGAACATAGATGCAAAAATACTCAACAAAATCCTGGCAAATAGAATATAGCAAATCATCAAGAAGATCATACACCATGACCAGGTAGGATTCATCCCAGGGATGCAAGGCTGGTTCAATATTCGAAAATCTATAAATGTAATACACTATATTAATAGACTGAAATCTAAAAACCACATGATCATCTCAATTGATGCAGAGAAAGCCTTTGACAAAGTCCAACACTCATTCATGTTCAAGGTCCTACAGAAAATTGGAATAGATGGACTCTATCTTAGCTTGATAAAAGCCATCTATGATAACCCAAAAGCTCATATAATCCTAAATGGGGAAAAACTGAAATCTTTTACTCTTAAATCAGGTACAAGACAAGGATGTCCTCTATCACCCCTCCTATTCAATATAGTGTTGGAATCCTTAGCAACAGCCATTAGAAAAGAGGGAGAAATAAAGGGAATAAGAATAGGAAAAGAAGAA
>PVKA01007630.1:0-76918 GCA_004027165.1 Ctenomys sociabilis | reverse complement strand
GAAGAAGAAGAAGAAGAAGAAGAGGAAGAAGAAGAGGAAGAAGAAGAGGAAGAAGAAGAAGAAGAAGAAGAAGAAGAAGAAGAAGAAGAAGAAGAAGAAGAAGAAGAAGAAGAAGAAGAAGAAGAAGAAGAAGAAGAAGAAGAAGAAAGAAGAAGAAGAAAGAAGAAGAAGAAAAGGAAGGAAGGAAGGAAGGAAGGAAGGAAGGAAGGAAGGAAGGAAGGAAGGAAGGAAAGAAGGAAGGAAGGAAGGAAGGTGATAGAGACACAGAGTGACAGCTTTGTATACTCTCAGCTATTCTCTCTTCAAAGCATAAACACCTCATAAGTAAAATTTTTATGGATGGCAGCAGCAGTGTCAGTTGCTGAGAAGGGGTAAAGCCCTTTCCACCTTCAAGATCTAATTGGCTTCAGCTGGTCACACCCTCAGGCTAGATTTTCTAATAAAGATCCAGCACATTCTTCCAGCTCTTTTTCCACAAAGCTCCTCACCTTTCATTTTTGATGAAAGCCTTAGCTGTCCCTGATCTGGACTTGGTATGTGCTTAGACTTTGTAAAAGCACCTGCCACACACATCACACACATTTCCCTCCCCTGTCCATGACATCAAGAAAGTGTGAATGCTTGGTAATTTGTGCTCTGGTTTACAAATATGTTGAAATATTCCAAGTTTCCAAATTGCTGAGTCAAAAGACCATGTATCCCACGAACCTGGTGAGAATTATAGTACATATTTAGGTACAATGGAAATTGTATTTCTGACCCAGAATGAAGCAAATTAAAATCATTTCAGCCATCAAAAGTTAAATCCACCTTGTGGTTTCATAAGATATTTCAAACTTTTATTTGAATCGATTCTATTTAAAGAGGTACCCACAGGTTTTGATCTCCTTCAGCTTTTACTGGAAAGGAATAAATTCTCTGGTCCCTTTAAGCCCACTCAGTATTAGGATTGGGCTTGCCCAACAAAGGCCAGCCCTTAACGGGGTGCAAACTTTAGCTTATACAAATTGGAGCCCACATTTCAGATCTGGAGTCCTAAGTCAAACCTTGGATTAATGTAAGCCTACAAGACAGTGGGTAACTTGCAATAAAAACTTCCAGATATGGATCTTGCCTATTATACATACAGTTTGTAGAATTGGTATACAGTATGTACAGTATGTCCCATATTTCAGCAACATTAGATTTTGCAACATTCCTTTGCAAGGAATGCCTTTATACCCCTGTTTGACATACAAAGACAGAGCTCCTCAAAGGTAGGACGAGATTTGCCTAAAGGCACTAGCAAGTAACTGAGAACTGAACATAGGCCAGTTGATTTCAAAAGCCTACTGTTTTCTCACGAGGCAGTGTTGTCTTCCCATGAACACTGAGTGTGTGAGATGAAGACACCATTGTCCAGCACATCTCACCTTGGGCTTGTTTACTTCCTCTGGTATTCTTGGCAAAGTGGTTTCTTGAGGTGAGATGAGTGTGGTACTCAGACTGGAAATGTAGGCAGTGTGCTCAGAATACCCAGTCAATGTAAATATTTGATTACCTGCTATTAGTTCCCTTCAAACTATGCCCCCTCACTGCTAACACATTTATCCTGCTATTTCTGACACATTCTGAAGAAGTTCTGGAAATCCTATTTTGTGGCAATCATCTAGCAGAAAGGCAGTCCCTAAAAACATGTCTTCATCCATTTTATTCACCAAATCTGGTATCATGCAACGCCTGGCTGTTCTTTAGAGTCAAAATAACCATGAAACGTAAATGTCTTATTCATCCACGACAACATAGGTAAAGATACTCATAAAATTTGACCTCCAGAACTGCAAGAATGTGGCACGAGTGATGGGGTGAGGAAGCACTGTGAGGGAGGCTGATGGTAGTGTGTCTTTTATGATAGTCATTCTTCCAAATTTCCATCATTCACCATATAATGGCTCCACATGACATCTCATAGAACCATGTGTCCCAGTCTGACTCACTGCTAGACAGCAAAGAGGTTTCAACCAATGAAACATACTTATAAGGCATTTGGAAGTCAGAACTGGAGCATAAGCCACCTTCCTGCTGATTTGGCTATAGCCATTAAGCAAGCGTGGTTTGTGGAGAGCTAGTTTTCTAAAGTAGCGGCCCAGTGTTTATTCATTATACCCAACATCGCAAGTTTCAAGAGATATTTAAAGCAGGGGCAGTAGGACTTTCTGATGAGCAGATTTCAGGTGAAGCAATACATTTTTAGAATCCATGCCTCCAATGAGAGTTCCTACCCTCCTGCCTCCACAGTGGTGGCAAGGGTGGAAGCAACAGAAGACAGCTCCTCCAGCCTTTCCACCAATGCTGCAAACACCTGCCTCTCTCTACTCAGTGTCTTTCTGCTTAAAATAGCTGCCGTGGTTTTTGTTTCCTGCAACTGAGCCCTGCTGATACACACCGTTTCCCTCCTTTTCCTCTAACTGCTGGTTTTGCAACTGCCAACCCTACAATTAATCGTGTGAACACTAAATTGAATGCTTTGAATATCTCCCCCTAGCCTCCTTCTCCTGCTTCATTTTTCTCCACAGCATTTAGTGTCACCCAATGATTATTTTTATTTATTGACTGAATGCCCCCACACCCATGAGCTCCATTAGAAGAAAGGCTCTATTCACTTCTGTACAACTTTCTAACAATTACAACAGTACTAGAAAGTAGTGGCAATTTATTGGTATTGAATGAATTAAATCTACTTTTCTTAATAAAATGCTACTACTAAATTAATATATTAGTAATAATATCACCAATGAAATAACCTCAATAATACCTCCTCAAAAGCTTTCATCTGGACTTTTAACATCCTCGAGAAAGCATAAAATGACATGCATCCCCTGACCTCAGCATTATATTTAGGACAGCAAACTCTTTCCAGTTTGCCTGAGCTGTTCCAGGCTTTAGCACTAAAGCATCACATCTTAACAGCTCAGTCTTAGGAAAATCAAGATATTGGTGACCTGGATAAAGTCATGAGCTCTGAGTCATGAGACAGGCACTTAGAATTTTATTAGTTTTAATCACCCTCGAAAACAAATACTTGACAATACGAATCTGAGCAGCCTGTGGCTTCCTTCCCTTACCCCAGCCACATTGAATGAAATCTGAGCAATGACTGATCTGTATTCTGCATATACCTATATTTTTTTAAATTTATTTTTTACTAAGATCTTCATTTGCCTAGACAATGAACATTGTAAAGCTGAGCCAATGAAATCTCACTTGTATTTCTCAGGTATGTTAAACACACAACATGGGCTTAGCAGAGGAAAAATATGCAACAAATGAAGATGACCTTTGGAGTCACAGCACTGGAGAAGTATTGTTGAGAGACAGAGGAGTGAACTCTACAAAGAAAACCAATCAGTATTAATTTTAGGAATGAATACAGGCCCGCTCTATCACTAACCATAAGAAAGCCATCCCTACCTAGTTGTTATCATTATCCTGAAACTTACATCAGTACATCCCAGTATAAAACCTAGATTCAAAATGCCAGAGCCTTTGAACTGGCACCTTAGAGTTTGGAGAATAAGAACACTTTCAGATATAAGATCTACTCTTCTGGGAGATGGAACAGTTTGGATAGTCTGCTTCTCTTATGATTCATGGGGACAGATACTTGGATATTTAAATTTTAAAACATTATTCTCAACTTAAACTGCAATTTAGAGATGCTATTGCTCTGATTTTTTTTCTTCTTTGCCTCTGGAAAAAGTTGGGTTGCTAAAAATCAGTGTTTTTGTGGCAAGACTGTAGCATATGACAGTGGTGCTCCTCTAGCTGAGAAGAGAACGGGTTAACTGAGCCGCAGTTGCACAATCCCAGCACGATACATTCCACAGCGCCAGCAGCCTCTGTCTGAACATGTTTATAAAGCAGATATGGAGAAATGGACTAAAGCCCCAAGGGCAGCTTGATTAGAGGAACAAAGCACACAAAGTGCCTTTCTTCTGAAGAAAGTTGGTCAAAGGGCTCAGCACATGCTCTTGTCTATGTGAATGCCACAATCTTTAATCTTGATTCTTCCACACAGCATGACCCAGGTTCTTGGACAGACTTAACATTTTTGTTAAAATCAGCTCTTAGGCCTGACCACTTCCTTCCAGGCACTATTTTCAGAAGCAGAGAGACAGTGGCTCTGCACCTGGTGCTTGTGTGGCCACGAACCTCTGTGGAATTCTCCCCTGTCCTCACAGCACAGTCAGCAATGTGCAGTCCTGAGCAAGGGAAGGCACCAATGTCCAGAGGGGCTGGTGAGGTCCCAGAAGCCAGACAGCCAACAAGGGCACATCATGGCCATTCATTATTATTCTTCATCTGCTCACCTAAAGCTTCATGCATCTAGGGTGCTCCTCCCCAGGCCTGCAGTTGGCCTCATTGCTAAAAGACACACCTGAAGCCTGCAGCCCTGTTCTCTTGACAGTGGGGACAGTGGTGCACAGGGAACAAGGAGAACCTGGCACTGACTGCCCAATGGGGACCTTGCCTTGTATTACTTGTTGGGACGTGAATGTGGATGAGATACCACCAGAGGATGCTTACTCCTGCAGGAGACAGAAACACCTATGATACCTTAGGAAGCAGTGCTGCCTGCACAGAGGAGAAGCAGCTGCCACAGCCCCATCCAGGTCGGATTCTTATTCCCTGGCTCATCATCCTGGCTGTGGATGTGCCATGGAACAGAATCTCAGGATGAGGCAGGTGGCTCGATATCACTGGCTAAAAACCAGGTTCTGCTTCCATTCTTTCTCCTAACCCACATTGGTGCTGAGATATTAGATATCAACCTCTGTGTACCAGGAACACATCTGAGCTATCTGGTTTGCCAATCTTTTCCTAGGCTTTTGTTTCTCTTCAGTAGAAATTTGGCAGAAGAGTGGGGGTTCTTATTTCCCCTCCTTTTATCTGGGTCTGTTTGTCCAAAGCTAGAATAAAAGTGGTATTTCAAAGCCTAATGAATTCAGTACTGAAAGAATGGCCTCAAGCACATGGAGGGGCTAATGTTCCACGTCTCAGGTTTATGTGCAGGAAGCCATTTGGGGCTTAGCACTTTTTCAATCACATGCAAAATGTTTCCAAAAGCACGTTTGAAAATTCAGAAACCTGAAATCAAGTCACTGGTCTTCCTCATTCCTAAAATGTCTCTCAGTAGTGACTAAACATAGTGGAGTACATTGTACATTTGGGAGAATATTATTTTAGGATTTTGATGTCCAAAGAATTTGTATTTCTTATCCATTCATGTATATTTCTTCTTTTCTATAAATATTTAAATAGACTAAACACTGCTTTTGGCAATTACTTCATCTGAACACAGAACTTGGCTCAACTTTGGTTGAGCATGAATCTACTTAGACTTTCAAATGGCTTTCTTGGAGGCCACGGTGCCTAGGTGCATTGGACATGCTGGCTTCTCCCAACCTCGAGGGTCATAGAAGTGCCTGTCAATGGATTCTAAATTTGCAGCTGTGCAATGAGCTTTGTTATCCAGGGAATGACCTACCTGCTGGCTGGAGAGAATGGAAACGATTGTTTCAAGGGTAGTTATAGTGATCTTGCTACTTAAACACAACATACAGCCAAACCCATAATAAAACCTTATCAGTTCATACAGATGCCAACCAAGTGAAGCACATGTCCCTAGTACTTCCTCTAAGTGAAAAACAAGGTCTGGGACTTGAGTTTGTGGCATGTCCCATCATGTTGTTGTTTTTTTGTCACATAAACCCTAGGAATTGCATAATTAACTTACTCTTTTTTATTAATGGCAAGAGTCATCAAAACAATGCACCTTTCTCAGAAACATTTTAAGCGTTTTTCTGTTTTAGGCACACTGCATAGCTTTAGTCCTTAAACGGTGTTTCCAAATCCTGAATTTGCACTCACCAGCTAAGGCTCAGCCTACTTCCCACCACAAAAGTAGAAAAGGGTGGTGACATGGAGTTTGAGAAGAGCGCAGAGGCAGAGCACCAAAGCTGCCCCAAGTCCCTTGATCCCCCCAGCCCATGTGACTCAGGGGCAGCTTCTGCTAGTTTCCTTTCAAATTTACTTCAAAACAAGATGACTGAATGACAGGATTCCTAAAGAAGTCACAAAGAGCTGACCTCTACTTAGGACTTTATGATTTCTCCTTTCACAAAGAAGTTGACATGAATATCTTCCACAAAGATGATCCCCACAGAAACAGTTAACTCTCCACAGGCAGCATTTCAGCTCCAATGAACCCACCAGTAACCGCTTCGGTGGGTATCTGCTCTGAGCAGAGAATTTTATGACTGCTAATTATATCTACAGCCACACATGGAGAGATAGGCGCAAAAATAGCCCTTTGTCCTTTCATAAATTGAAGGAACCTTTTCAAATATTAACTTACCAATCTATTCACAACACCCCAGAGGCGGCAGGTAGGCAGCAGTGTTAGTACTATTCTGGGGAGCATGAGATTAAGGCCGAGGTTTTCTCAAGGTACACACCTTGAAAATGCCAAAAGAGCAACAGTGACAGGAACTGTTGCTCTTCAAGTCACTTTGCTCACTCCAAAACATACCCTAAGTTTTGAAGGCAGGGCCTCCATTCATGGCCCAGGTCTTGGAAAGAATAACAGACAAGGAATCAGCACCTCAGAACTATTTCCTGTTATTGAAATGTTTTTCTTACGCACCTGGCATGAGACAGAAACACAAACTCCAGCAATACACACAGCCTATAGATAAGCAGAGGAAAACGGAGGTGAGTGGAATCTGCTCACAGTGAGGTGGGTAAACAGACTCCCTCCTCAGTTGCACCACAGGTGGCGCCATCTTCAATGCCCTTGACTCTTCCCAAGTGACCTGAGAAAAGGCATTCGTATTCTGGGTTCCCACTTCCTCCATGTGAAATGGGAGTAAATCCCTATTTTGTGCACAGCTGCGATGAGCAAAGAATGTTACTTGGGTAAGACATTCAGCATGGCGCCCAGCACAGGGTGGGCACTCGGCGGCAGGGCATCTGCCGCCTCAAGGTAGGATTCTCCAGAGTGTCTTGTGATCAGCAGGAGGATGTTTTGGTCCCCCAAGGAGAATTGACACTTTGTTATTCCTGCCTTATAATCATGCTCTAATCAGACAGAGACAAAGCCAGGAGTGATGCCCATTAAAAACTTAACTATATATCATATTCATTTATTATCAATCCACAGGATAATTTGTTTGCTACATGAGCTCATAAAAGCTTTTCTCACCTTTACAAAATTAAAAAAATGTGCCACAAGGATGTAATAACAACTGCTGATAAACAAGAAAAGGAATCTTAAAATTATAAATTTGCTGTAGAAAAGATAAAAAACAATTATATTTTATTTAGAATTTTACCTTGAATAAAATATTCCCTGTATAAAAAATAAAAAAGCTTGCTCTGGTTAGAATTAGAGTATTTTCGTCTTCAAATCTGGGAATTTGCATAATATTTCCATGATAGTTTTCTTTTGTACCGCGTGGCATTCAAGCATAGCAGATTAGACTTTTTTTTTCCCAAGCAGTCTTAAAACGGGACATCTGTGGAGAATTCATTTTCTTCTTCTCCTCCTCCAGGGTGTAGAGCACAGCCTTGGAGGGGAGGAAAAGGAGGAAAGGAACTGGATGGGAGAGGGTAGGACGCAGGGTAGCAGGGAAAGAGGGGGCGCTGTATGTGCTGTGAAATAGAGCAAGATCACAAGAAGGCCTAAGTGCTTTAAGATAAGGTGCAGAAGCAGACTGCAGTGCTGCTAGTACTGCCCTATGTACATATTCACAAGAATAAAAAATTCCAGCTAGTTCACATTTTCTCGTCCATTCTGAGGCATCCGCTCCACCATGCTGGCCTTGACTACAGGCGACGCAGCACCTCCACTGCCCACGTGGCTGTTGGTCCTTGAACTTGAGGGAGTAGCCCTGGGAGATCCAGCAGGCTCTAGAGACACCAATGGGCTGGAGTCCTGAGTTTAAAAAAAGCTCCAGTACTGGAGTTGGACACAGCAATCAATGTTCTATTGTCAAGGCTTCCCCCTTAATATTTGTCTAAAATAGATCTCAGAGAGAAAATAAAATACAAACAATAATACAAAGCCAAGAAATCCCAACAACCACTAGGGAGGGTCAAAGACTTAGCAGCTCTTGACTCGGGGCTGGGTGATATCTGATGTCTTCTTGATGACGCTGGCCCGAGTCTCCCTGTCCGGCCGACTACTGCTGGGTGTGGGGGTCACAGAAGCAGGGAGAGAGAGGTCTGCAAGTGTGGGCCAGGAGCTACTGTAAGGCACTGTACAACTCTCCTCTTTGATGGTGACCTGGAGATCAGGCTTATTGGAAGTGACAAAGGATGCCACGCCAGGCAGCAGGTAGGTGCTCCGCGTCCCCATGTTGCTGAGGTACTGTTTGCCTTCGATGTTCCTCTTCCGCCAGTGAGGTCTCCCCTTTCAAAGAAAACAATAAAATACATATGTTCTTTTGCTTCCATCCAATAGCTTTTTAAAAATGTGCCACTGCTCTCCTGTGTGGGTATTTGAAATGAATATTTTAAGAATTATAGAATGCAAAAACTTTCACAAATGTATCAGCGAATGGTGATCTATACCCAGCTAGTCATACCCCCAAGCAGTGATTTCTCTTTTTATTAGCCAATTCCTATTTATTCCCTCCCAGAAATATGGCCAAAACTGTTCCATAAACACAAGAAAAGAATGTGGCAACTCATTTTAAAGAAGGTGAGAACGCATTTCCAGCTCCCTCAAGCCAATCATTCACCAGGTTTCAGGTCATGACGGACAGACAGTTCACTAAGGTGACAGGATTCCTCATGCTGATCCTGTCAGGTATTTGAGTCCACCGTGTTTTCAGCTCAAGGGAAGTGAGGAACTCAAGAACAAGCAGTGACTGCTTTCAAATGGGCTCAGGGCAAGGGTGGCTTCATTCAGAAGAGCTGAACTTCTGAGTCTAAACATACTAGCATGGACGCCTACTGTATTCTTGGGGTTCCTATACTAGACTGGCAAGTATTCAGTACAATAGAAATCACTAGTTCAGAAAACCATTAACTTCTCCCCCCTTACTCCCATTCCTGTCTTCATCTCAGCCCCTCTTCTCTGTCTATCACCATTAGAGCCACTTCCTACCATTGTGTGAGTCCATCGTACAAGAGGGATGTTGGGAAACAGGAAGCAGGCAGCCAGAGAATTGCGCTTGGACATACATAGCAGCATCCAGGCAGGATCACATGGACCGACCCAGTGCGTGTGTGCAGGGAATTTTACTTAGCTCCTCCTGATATTTATTTCTTCTCGTCGCTGCTTTGGGCTGGGCAGGACTTTCTATTTCTGATGGTGAATGGGCTGTTTGTAGTGATAAGAATATCAACGTTTCCTGGCCTCAACTTCAATTTCCTTTTCCTGCCTCGACAGCCTCTCTTTCTGACGGTAACAGTTGATTCCCTTCCCTCTCATTCAGGGCACAATACTTAATTTTAGAATTGAAAGCCCAAGAATATGATACAGTTTAGGTAATATGTTTTTCCACCATACTTGAAAGAAAATCCAAAAGTAAAACTTGGTATCAGAGGGCAGGGCAGGTACGGCAGCAGGAAGTCGGCTTACCTCAGCGCTCTCCTCATCGCTGGGCACGCTATCGGTAGTTTCACTTTCTGTTCACAGAGAGAAATACATAGTTCCTGTCACTCACTCAAGCCATTTTGAGACTCAGGCAGTGTTTCAAAAGATACATCAGCACTCATTTTTTCAAAAGAAAAAGGGATAACTAAGCTCATCCTCTCCCTCCATTTGTAAGGTCAAACCCTTCTGTGTGGAAGACAGCAGATTTTTTTCAAATTGTCTCATTTCCTGCCTCCACCCCAAGAGGAAGTAGCTTAGAGTTGAGGGGAGGCCGACCGTCCAAGGACTGGGTGGTGTTTATATAGTCACCACCTCCCACTGTGGGTCGGTGTCCCTGTAGGGTTCTTTCTGCCCTGGGGCTCCATCTGTGGGGCCCCACACCTGTCCTCTTCCTGTGTCTATCAGTCATCACACAGATGTCTTCCTAGACCACTCCCATCTAAGCAGATCCTTCTCAACCTGGCAGGACTTTTGTCTTGGAAATAGCATCTCCCACCTGGGTTACTGACCGGTTCACAGATTTGAGGGTGAAACCCAGACATTCACCTAGCATGCTTTCTTTAGGATTGCACACTTGCTGTATCCCAGTTCCATCTCCTTTGCTAAATCTTAATTTTTATTTTGAGGTAAGCTTTCACTCAGTTGCAGAACTGCCCAGGCTGCATTTGAACTTGAAATCCTCCAGCTTCTGAGAGTGCTACAATTACAGGTGTGTCCCACCACATCCAGCCTGGGGTCCCCTCCAGGGTGTGGCAAGAACCTTTGCCTTGCTTTCAATGAGCAGATTATAGCAAAGATGATGAGATGCATGTATCATGTGTTCAGGATCTTATTTCATTAGGCTGAACCTTCCTTTGAAGAGATCTTCTTGCTAGCTGACTGACATGACAAAGAATTTAAGGGCTGTTTCTGGGAAAAAGCCAGCAAGAAACTGAAAGGATCTTGATTCAACAACCTGCAAGAAACTAAATTATGACAAAAGCAACAGATGCTTAGAACTGGACTTTTCTCCACTTGACTTTCAGATGAAACCACAGCTCTGACCAACAAGGGACTTCAGGACAGCATGACAGCAAGACTGCTATATAGGATGTGAGGAAGCCCAGACTCCCAAGCCATGGAAACTAAGGAAGAAAAAGTGCTGTGTTGTGCCACTGATTCAGTGGCTGCACTGTCACGTAGCAATAGTAACGTAATCTATGGCCTTCCTGGCTCCATTTGCCAGCTGCAAGACACAGAACAGGTTTCCTCACTGATCCCCAGTTTATTCATCTGAAAAATTGAGGGTGTTACTTGTCTCCTCAAAAAGAGGATTATGAGATGAGTAATTGCGAGGGCATTTGGGAAAGGTCCAGCATGAGGCCTGGCACCCAGCATACACACAAATAATCAGCATTGTTCAACACTGGATTTGCATGAAGGCTCCATTGACAGAGTCAAATTCAATAGCTAGTGATTATGCATCACCTGCACGTATAATACAAGTATTCAAATTTTTTTTCAAGATTCACAGCCATTGCAAAATGCATTGAGTATAGAAATTCCAAAATTCATAGGCTTCTAAAGATTGCTTGGCCTGGGTCTTTTATTGTAGAGCAAGGATGAAAGAGGAAGTGTAAGTAGGCATACACAGAGCACTGTGGGCCAGGCTGGGCCATGGTCATGCAGGCAGCTCTTGTCTAGCCCCCACAAGGAGGCTAAACTGGAAGGCAGTTACTACCCCCAGTGTGGAGAAAAGCTAGTATGTTCTACAGCCATCCACCTTCTCCCATCCTATGCCTACTGAGGGTCTGGCCTCCAGGCTTGTACCTTCCTGCCTGCATAACTGGGTGGCTTTAGGGTTTCACCCCAATAGCACCCCTTCTAGCATTCAGAGTATTAGTAATATCCCAAACTCCCTATAAATTACAGGTTAAAGAACAAATGGACAAACGACATCACAGGTGCATCCATAAGCCAAGAGCATGCACAAGGGCTGCACAGGTTTCACCAGTAGTGCTCTGCATGCTGCTCAGCCACTGTGTAGGGGATTCACACAGACCTGAGTGGTGGCCAAGGGCTGACCACAGGTAGCTAAAGGACAGGCCACTGTACTCCTCACAGGGAGTGTGCTTCCCACAAGCACCAGTAACAGATGCCCAGAGAAGGCCTCAGCCTCTGCCTCAGCTCACAATGAGCTCAGCTGTAAAAACAAACTGGCAAATGAGGCACAAGAAATGTCTCCAGACAGAAACAAAAGAAGAACAACAGAAAAGGAAACCTCCCTCCCAGCACAGCCCCCACACTGGCTCAGTCTCCAGAGGAGGTAGGACTGCAGCTCTCAGGAAGGAAAATGAGGAACAGAGATGTTGAGAAATTTGCCAAAGTCGCACACTGAGTCAGCACAGTAGAGAGAAAACAAAACTGCACTTTTGATTCCAGGGACCCACACCAAACGCAGACTCTCTGCTTTCCTGCTGGCTCTGTCTCTGATGAAACTTCAAGATCCTCTTTTCATTTTTGTGTTTAGCTTTGTTTGTGTTCTAAGGCTAAGGTTTCTCTTCCTTCTACGCAGACTAAGCCCCCTCCATTCCTAATGACACTTCTTAAATACCATAGTCTTCTGTTCCTTTCCCCCTCAAGAAAAACAAACAGAACAGGCATGCTTGGGGGTTGAAGATTTGGGCAAGTGAGCCACTGACACTGCAGTTCTGGGACTTCACCCAGTCCATTCTGCAGCTGTGGGAGGATTTGGAAGCCGCATCTTACTCCTTGGTGAGACCTTGCTAAATGATCACAAACTCGGTCAGAATGTTAATGTCCTCCAACCACCCAGGTTTCAACTTCAGGGGAAAAGTTGTAAATAAGAAAGATGCACATTCTGAACTTGCATTTTTTGCTCACTCCAGTGGTAGGTGAGGAGCATCATTTCTAAATTAGTATCAACTGCTTCGGAAAAGTTCCAAAGATTCTCCAAACTGTTATGCGTCCTCAACAAAGGTTCATCTGTGGAAGATTTGGTTGCCAGCCTGTGGTACTACTGGGTGGGTGGTAGAAGCTTTAGGAGGTGGGGCTTACTAGAAGGAAGTTCGGCCACGGGGAACATTCTCTAGCAGGAAATTTGGGACCTCAGCCCCTCCTCTCTCTCTGTCTCTCTCTCTCTGTCTCTCCATGTCTCTCTCTCTCTGTCTCTCTGAGTCTCTCTGTCTCTCTCTCTCTCCCACCCACTTCCCAGACACCATGACAGAAGCAGCTTTGCTCCATTACATGCTCTCCACCATGATGTTCAGCCTTGTCACTGGCCCAACACGTAGGGCCCATCTGACCATGCACCAGAGCTGTGAGCCAAGACCAAGTTCTCCTTGTTCTAAGTTGTTTAATCCACATGTTTGGTCGCAGTGACAGAAAGCTAACTAACACAGTGAGGTTTCTATTGAAAAAGAAATAGCCTTGAGCACCTTCAGCCTGCAAGATGGAGACACCCATGGCTCTAGGCCAAGAATCCCAGACCCTTCTGTCTAGATAAACAATAGTTTTCATGACCTCTCCTGTGTGGTGTCCCTATTTCCTGTTCCCTTGATTTTACTGTACCACTGCCACTTCCTAAGTGACTTCTTACATGACAAATGAATTTACTGCAGCTGCTACTTCTTGTTCAATGTTACTGCTGAAATACTGTCACTAGCATGCCATTTTCCCTTATAATTCATTTTTTAAAAAATTAACTCTAAATACAACAGAATTTTTAAAAAGTGGAACAGTTCACAGCATGGTCTGAATAAGTTGAAAGTGCTGATGCAGCAGTAATGGGTAGCTGAGCAATTCCTTCAATCCTTGTACCCTATTTTCTTTTACCTAAGCCATCAACAACTTAATAATACCATAGTACCACAGAGCAGGCAACAGGCCACTTCAGCGTAAGCCTTCAAAAATATACTGTGGGCTGGAGGTGTGGCTCACTAGTAGAATGCACGAGACCTCAGGTTAGAGCCTCAGAAGTACAGAAATAAAGAAGCAAATACAAAGAAAATGAGATGATTATCCCATGGAGCATGCCCTAGATAAGACTCTGGAGCATTATTCCCCAGGATAAACATTTTGTAAAACAAGTTAAAATTATATATTGTAAGTATTTAGTGCATGTATTTTTCACTCAAAGAAACTCTTCCTTGCCATACTGAATCACAGAGGAGAAGACTGATTTGAAAAAAAATTCATGTGCTTTTATAATACTACTGGGATTAAATTTCAATGATGAGTATGAAGAAAAAGATCCCAGACAACAGTCTCTAAATAGCAGGTTCCTAAACAGGTGAATGAAGGTGGTTAGAGAAGGCTGAACTATGGTTTGAATAGAGTTGACAAAGGAAGTTTGAGCCAAACAGCCTTCTATGAGGAGCATAAAATAAATAAGAAAGGTGAGCACAGAAAGCTGTTCTTCCTAGCAGAATATTAGAAATTCCTGACTAAAAGGCAAACTAGCTGTGGTAACATCAAATTTTCTTCTGTGTCTGTAAGTTCTAGAAAACTGCCAGTGAGAGAACATTTGGCTCTATTCTGTAAGACACTCTAAAGGATTTTGGAGAATTCAAACAAGGAAATCCACAGAAAGAGCCAAAGGCCAGGCTCTAACAAAGACTCCTGCTGCCTGCCTTCCTGGCACTGAATCTTTCTTTAGAAATCTACGCAAATATCCTGAAAAAGGTAATGAAATCTCCATTTCTCCTTCATGGATTGGCTGTCCTCAGGATTCTTCTGCTAAAGCAAAATGTCACTGCTGATGGAACAGCAGGAGGAGGTCTTCCAGAAGTTTCAGGAAGACTTCAGCACAGTCTTAACAGATAAACATATTAGGCTGTTTTAAAGCTCTACCCTCACCTCAAACACACACACACACACACACACACACACACACACACATCCTGTAATAATTCCAGCAGCAACATGGCATAGAAAAAATGGCATGAGATTTTAAGTCATAGCTACATAAGTACCATTATCAATAATCATGCCTCAGATAAACCTCATGGTTTATCTAGCTATGGAAGTACAAGCAAAATGACTTGGCACTTCATATTTCTATGATTTCTACTGTAAAATTAGGGCATAAGCATTCTACTCTACCTCTTTAGTGGGCTCTTGTGAAAGCTCAAGAGAGACTGTGGTGTGTTGGGTGAGTCTTGGGTAGCAAAGCATGCAGAGGCTAAGAACAGGCCTTGGCCACAGCCACACACAGATGCTGTCTGTGCTACCAGCTTTTCAGCCCTGGACAGGCTTTACCTCTGTCAGCCTTACATTTCTGCTATTAAACAAAGTTTAAAGATGGTGCCCTGGCTGGAAAGGTTATTCTCTTGATAACTAAACAAGTTAATCAATAGCAAGCATCAAGCATAATTCTGAGGGCATACTACACTGAATCCATATGCAATAAATAATATAGTTATGGGAATCTGGCTAAGACTCAAAAAAGACTGGCACATACGAGCTCAAAATATGTTTGATGAAGGAACAACTGATGGCAAGCTTATCCTGATTGACAGATTGTAAATTTCCTGTAGCCACAGTGTTCTCATAGTCCTTTTATGGAACAGCAAGTTAGGATGCATGGTAAATTAAATCAGACCTGTATGGAGTAGCCAGATTGATTGAGACAAAAAGTAAACTGATGGTTGCCAAGGCTGCGGCAGACAAGGAAAATGGGGAGTTACTACTTAACGGCAGAGAGTTTCAGTTTTGCAAGACAACCAGAGTTCTGGGGACAGAGGGGAGTAAGGACAGCTGTACAGCACAAATGCATTTAAGGCCACTTAAAAGGGAGAAAATTTTATGTTATATATATTTTACTACAAAGAAAAAATAAATTTAAAAAAGAGTACAATGACTAACATCAAGTTGGCCCTAGCCTTTCAAGGTCAGTGAAGACTCAGGACATAGGAGAACCTGTACTGTAACATCATGGAACTCAGTTGTGCCCCAAATTTTCAGATCAAGGAGATTATGGGGCCACAGAGCAACAAGCTTGGTGACATAGCGTGTGCCTAAGGAGAGTCACATGGAGAAAAAAACTTTCTCTCAGGCTTTCACAGACAGCAAATTGGTCAAGCAATGGCCATGACTCATCCACATGGCTGACACTGACAAAGGATCTACAAAGTGAGGTACAGGGTTATAGGTTAAACCCCGAGAGGATTTGACTGACCTCACCAGATACAAAAGTTACATTTTTTTGTTATATTGGTCTTGCTTTATCTCAGTCTTAACCATCCAGCAGAAAAGTATAAAAATGAGGTATATAAAATAAGGCCATAATAATAAGCTGAGCTGTAAATGGCTCTAGTCAACAACTTCTTCAGATAACCCACTATTATTGTGGATTGCTGGACTGTGTTTGATTGTTTCACTGAATTCAAGCACCTATAATAATTGAAAGACAATGGAATACTCATCTTTGACAGGACTACACAAAAGAAAAGGGGGATAACAAAGGAAGGACCTTTCTGTGTTTGTATAAATAGTACAGCTAGGATAAATATGCAGTACTTTTGCATAATTCTATGAGAAGAAAGATTTGCACTAATAGTGTTTGGATAGGATATCCTGTCTGCTTTTTGTACTATGGATAACCACTAGGAAAATAACAATGTAGAAAGTATTAATTAATGAAACTGTACTATAATTCATCTTTAAAAAAAAAGGTAAGCATACAGGTACATTCTCTTAATTCATCGATTAGAGGCATCTGTTCTACTAGTGTTTGCAAATAGAATGCCATGTATGTACCTTGTACAACAAAAAATCACTATGAAAACAATATGCAAAGTATTAATTATTGAATCTGTCCTACTAATTTGATTTGAAACTGTCTCATTGCTATTTGTTCTGCAATAAAATAATTTTTTTTTTTAAAAAAGAGCACAGTGGTCTAAAGGCCTGTGTGGCAAGCACAAGGACCAGGGTTTGATCCCTGGCACTGCATGCCATGCTGGCCCAGACATGCTGTATCAGCCACCAAAACTGGATATGGTAGCACACACCTGTAATCCCAGCACTGGGGAGGCTAAGACAGAAGGATCACTAAGAGTCTGAGCTGCATAGCGAGATCCTGTAACAAATAATAAATAAAAAGCTTAAAAAAATAAAACAAAAAGTTGGCATTCAAGGACTATGAGGTTAACCTGAGGCTGGCAATTTACAAGCAACCACATATCTGAATCCACTCTGTCAGGCTGACTCAGTGGAAGTTACTAGTGGCCCCTAACTGGAGGACATTCTGTTTGGCCACATGTAAGATAAGAATACTGGTAAGGATCCCTGAGCCAGTTACTAGAGCTCATTGCAGTTTCCCATGAGAGGGGCTCTACTTTTTATTTTTAATATTTTCAAGCAATAACACTGAGCCAGAATTTACATTTCCTAATTATGACTGAGTTCCAAAAAACTAAATGGAGATGATCAGGAAGAGAGTGCAAGATGATGTAATGCTGGTGGGAAAAAGGAGCCATCGTTTTCTGACTATAACCCTGTGACTCTGCCTGGACCAGTTCCTGCAGTTATGGGGTCAGCTCCATAGGGAGTTAGAAAAGAGATCGGTCACCTCACCCAGTCAGAAGTTGTTCTAAATAGAAAGAAAGTGAGAGAATATGTGGGAATGAGAAGTAAACCAAGTAGGATGGAATACATTTAGTGATGATACCGAAGGTTGAAAGCTGAGTTCAAACCTTGGCCTGCACACTCAAGCAAGTTCTTTCTCTCCACAATAAAGGCACTAAATAGGAGAGATGGTTCCTAAAGGTTCTATCGAGCCTCACAAACCTGAGATTCCACTAGAACATTCTGTCAGACACTCTTATATGAATAAATTACACTGTGATTTCCCCAAGAAATCTTCAAAGTTATGAATGAACATGCTATGGGTAATCAAGTTTTAAAAAAATGCCGCAAGGATGGGAGATAACTTGATGTTCTAAGCACCTGCCAGGAAAGCACAAGGACCTAGATTTGATCTCCAGTTCACATGCCATGCCAGCCCCACATCATGCTGGTACCACATGGTGCCAGCCACTGAAACCAGGCATGGTGGCCCAGGCCTGTGATCTTAGTACTGGCGAGGCTGAGACAGGAGGATCACTTATGAGTCCAAGCTGCATAGAGAGACCCTGTAACAAACAAATAAATGAATCTTTAAAAAAGAAGAAAGAAGAATGCTGTGAGCATCCTTCTAATTGAGAGCAAAAGTGTTCAAGAAGATGATTGTCAAAAAAATAAAAGTAAGAATAACACTAGGAAGAATAATTCCAAGGACAAAAGAGACTCTTTGCTGAGTAGTGACACAAGGTGACACTAGACTAAGGGACGGCCCTGACCTATTCCCCATTCGGTCCCCACAGCCCCTCCTGCCCACTTACCTGCATAGGAAGACACAGGGGAAATCTGCAGGGGGTACAGTTCGCTCATGCTGCCGGGCTGCTCATCGCTCTCAGTGGTCACCTCCACAACTTGGCAAATGTCTGGCGGGTTGGTGACAATCTCCTGGTCCTCAATGTTGCCGTCCAGGTGGGACTGTCCTACGACTTCAAAGAAAAGGAAGCCATCATGCTCCAAATTCTTCCAGCTTCACAGTTTCCAGGATATACTTTCAAGCAAGAAAATCTCCAACACAGACAGATCACCAGCCAGGAATAAAAGTCCTGGCTGCCGCATGTCACCCACCAGGAAGTAGGAAAACAAACTTGAGTTCTGAGTTAATGTCTCTAGAAAAACAGCGTGCAGTGGCTGGGCTCCCAAGGTCTGTCCCTCAGCTGTGTTCAGTCATGTGTCCTAGTGGCAGTGTTCTAAACTCAACCCAGTGACAGCCAAGGTTATAGGCTGCATCCAGCCTAGCCCCAGGCCCGACAGGACAGTGCACTATATCTGACCTATTTCTGTTCTCTGCTCTTGTCCTAAAAGAAGGTGCTGTGCTCTTTTTCTGAATTCTATAGGCTAGGCAGACATCTCCAAACCTTAAGGAGAAGAAAAAAACCACAAAACCCCACTCCATTGCTATATTCAGCAGTGGGGCATTGCACTTAAACTTCTAGTCTTCTTCCTGCTCACAACATGATTAAGAGGCCAAAATTTCAGAACAATGAAGTGGTCAGGTTTCCAATTCTAAAAAAAGTTAATAGCATTAACTCCTCAGAACACAGCTAAAGTGAGTTCTCACTAGTTTTGGCTCTGAATCAGCTTATTTTGAGACAATTATTAACTTACATACAGAAATACCAGATGGCCAAGGACATAGTTCAGTGGCATAATCGCCTGCCTGCCAAGCCCAAGATCCTGAGTTTGATCCCCCAGTACCAAAAAAATAAATAAATAAAAATAAAAGAAAAAGAAATACTAGGGAGATTTGCATCACTTTAGTCAGTTTCATCCAATGATAACATCATACAGTTCGGTATGGTGGCACACGCCTATAATCCCAGCACATGGGAGGCTGAAGCAGGAGGATTGCCATGAGTTTGAGCCCAACCTGGGCTACATAATCTAGTTCAAGGCAAACTTACACTGCATAGTGAGAGTCTGTCTCAAAAAATAATAATAATATAAAACTAGAGTCTAATATCACAACCAGAATATTGATACTGATAAAAAACCATCATCTTGTTCAGATGTCCTCAGTTTTATTGTTACTTTTCAATGTGTATGTATGTGTGAACTTAGTTCTACCCAGTTTTGTCACATAAGTAGTTCCATCTATCTACCACCACAGTCAAAATGGTGACACCTTCCAGCGTGAGTACCTCTCATGTTGCCTTTTTGTAACCACATCCACCTTCTTTAGCACCTCCCCATCTGCTTCCTACTATCCCTACTATCCCTGTCAACTACTAATCTGCTCCTTATTTCTATAATTTTTGTCCTTTGCAGGATGTTATATGCATGGACTAATATAGTAATTCATTGGTTTTTTGTATCCCACATAATTCCCTGAAGAGTCATCCAAGTTGTGGAGTATAAGTTCTTTTCTATTGCTGAATGGCATTCCACAGCATAGATATATAGCATCTGTTGGGCTAGTCAACCCCTGAAAGACTTATGGAATGATACCAGTCTTTGGTGAATACAAACAAGGCTGCTAAGAGAGTCTGTTCATGCTTTATTGAAAAAGTTTCCATTTCTCTAGGACAGATGATGCCCAAGAGTGCAACAGCTGACTCATATGGGAATTGCATGCTTAGTTTTATGAGAAGCCACCAAACTGTTCCCCAGTGGCCCCATTATTTCATATTCTCCCCAGCAAGGTCTGAGCTATTTTCTCCGAATCTTCACAAGTATTTGGCACTGTCAGTTTTTTAAAATTATTATTCTAGCCATTCGTATAGGTAAGCAATGATGGTCCATTGTGTTTTGAATTTGCACTGTCCTAATTTTAAGCACAGTTGACCTCACACCGCTACTGGCAGTCGAGCACATAAAATGCCCATGAAAAGTGGCTCCAATGAATAATGAAGACAACAAGATGTCCTACTATTTATAGAGAAACTTGGGTACAAGTCATTTGGTAGAATGACTTGTCCAAACTCACACGACTTGGATGCTATGCAGTGCTCTATATATATTCTGGCCTTGAAGTACTTTTGCTAGTGAGAACGTTCTGTTGCAAATGCTTGAGGTGGAGGGATGAGAATGTTTCTTGGGGGGTTTCTACACAAGGAAGGTTTCAAAGGGTAGTAGGAATTGAGATGCTTTATTAATAGAAGAAGGGACAGAGCATGCTGGAAAAGAGGACCAGGTGTGATAACAGAATCTACAAAGCCACACAGAACACAGAATGGAAAGGAAATCTGGTGTTGTTTAGGTTTTCCTGGCAGGGATATAATTACAGAAAAGGCAGGCAGGCCACATACAGCAGGTGGACTTTTCAATTCTGATTTCATACATTGGACCATCTTGCTTGAGGGTGAGGGCATCAATTACACAGTTCACTGGACTTGGATGGAGTGCTGATGTTGATCTCTCTGAGGCTTCTTCAGCTTTTTCCCCCCAGGAAATAATACAGCAGGAAAACAAGATAAAGTCATATCCTATCCATGTGTGTATGTGCATGCATGCGTGCATGTGTGCGTGCGTGCGTGTGTGTGTTTGTAGGGAGGGAAGGACAAAAATAATATCTAGAAATTCAGGCAGTTAGGGTCTCATGTACATTTGACTTAAGTCAAAGCCACTTTCACAAACAGAACTCCAGAACGCCTTTCTTCTGCACACTGTCCCTCCGACAGAGACAACAAGCAGTATTGACTAAAAGCAATGGCAGTGGCTCGAGCATCTCCCCAGGTCTGTCCTGCTGTTCCAATGATTTTTTTTCTCCAAGTGCTTTTTCCCCTCAATGCCCAACTCATTATTCAACTAACAGACACTTGCAGAGCACCTACTTGGCACAGACCTTGTTATCCAGCAAACACTAGGAGGGGCTGGAAGGGTCACCAGTGTGGGTCCATAAGGAGTCTACTGGGTAACAGGCCGGCACAACATCCTCTAGAGAGCAAGTTTAAGGCAGCAAGTAGGTGGAAAGAAGGAAAGATGAAGAAGGGGAGAGATACAGAGATGAAAGCAGTGGAAGCCAAGGCTTCCATGGGGCAGCTCCTTGAGGTGGAGGTCGAACAGCGGGCAGACTCTGAATGGCCCCAGCTTCGGGATCCCTTCCAGCACAAACTGGCCTCTCTTTCCTAGAAGTGCCTCTCACTCTCTGTCCTTGGAGCTCAGACCAAACTACACTGGGAAACAGTCTTGTGGCATTTCTTGGCTTTCTGCTTCAGAAAGAAACCTCACTGCTAGTCAACTCCTTACGTTTCTCTTTATTTGTACATATCATATCTTGTCAAAGGAATGACCACTTCTCTCCTGAACACTGAGCAATTCAGAAACTTTCCAGCTTTCAAGTCTCTACAAGAGAGACAGAAAGACCCCATCATCTGAGATGTGCTCTGCCTGTGCTCTAATAGCCTTACTAATCTTTCTCTGTACGTAATACTCTTCTGGGTACTAGATGATAGCCTGACTGATGAAGAATAACACTAAAACCTAATTTTCTTTTTCTTTCTTTTCTCTTTTCCTTCCTTCCTTCCTTTCCTCTCTCTCTCTCTCTCTCTCTCTCTCTCTCTCTCTCTCTCTCTCTCTCTCTCTTTCTTTCTTTCTTTCTTTCTTGGATATAATTGGCCTCCCTGAGTACCCCCCCCAAATCCTACCAAGCTTACAAGGAAGGCATAAATATGGTCCCCATTTTAGACACAATTCAAGTTTACACAGTCAGCAAGTGGCAGAGTGCCTGCCTGGCAAGTGCAAGGTTCTGAGTTTGATTTCCAGTACAAAAAAAAAGTGACAGAATCAGGATTCAAGGTCAGCTTTACCAGACCCCAAACTTCCAATCTTTTGAGCCATAGTCTCCATAACAGAAAAGTTAATGACAGTCAAACTGAGCTACACTCAGCTTTCTAAGCCCCTCAGGATAAACCCTTTCAGATCTCACCTTAATGAATCTTGGGCTCATAACGAACAGTGACATTTCCTTTCAATAGTTCTCTACTGGATGCCAAGGAAATTCTCAAATGGTTAGCTGAGTTAGGAATCCACCCACCTTCTCCAGCTTAGTAAGGTCAGCACATCATGAAAGGTACCCAGAGGAGTGTAACTTTATCTGACGCTAGTAGTTGAAAATTGCAATATTATTCATGGCTGGTTACTGACAGACCAGTTTGATTGCTTCAAAGGTCATTCCTACATTATTAACAATTGTTGACTCTGTGTCGAGCTCCACTTGAAAAGGCAGGTTGCTCCCATATTCGGAAAAGTGCTTCAAAGTGGAGACTACTAGATACAGGAGGAGCCTTAGGCTGTCATATTATAGTTGAAAAGCTGAACCCTAGAGGCCAGGTAAATTGCCAAGGTCATCCAAGAGGCTGCAAGGTCAAGAAGTAAACCTACTAGCAGAGCCTGCAAAATCAGACCACCAGCTTCAACCATAGGAAGAAATTTCTCCTTGACCCCGAGAGTTTAGGTACCAAAACTGTTAAGATCAGCCCTGATAACACAGCATAGGTGGAGGCTACCTTTCCTACTCACACATACTTTAATTTGATTTTAATAATATGATCATAATTATATTATTTTACCATCTTCTAAACAAAGAACAATTCATCTGTATACTTCCTATGATTGTTACAACAACCCTGTGAGATGGGAAGGATCAACTTACTATTTCTATTATATATATAATTCATGTATAAAATACATGCATAATTATAAATGACATTATGTTTGCATATATAATTTCACATATTTTCATTTTACAAATGCTATATGTATTACTTCCAGTTTATATATAAATTGAGGCTCAGAGAGACCAGGGAAGTTTGTCTAAGATCGTATGGGAAATAAAAAACTTCAGAAATAGGTCCAGAACCCAAGTTCTTTAACTTTGACTCTATTTTTTTTTTTTTTTTTTTTTTTTTTTTTTTTTTTTTTTTTTTTTTTTTTTTTTTTTTTTTTTTTTTTTTTTTTTTTTTGTCTTTTTGAGACAGGGTCTCACTATGCAGTTCAAGCTGGCCTTACGCTCACTTTGTAGCTCAGGCTGGTCTCGAACTCACAACAATCCTCCTGCCTCAGCCTCCCGAGTGCTGGGATTACAGGCATGCGCCACCACGCCCGGCTAACTTTGACTCTAATGCTCTTGTCTTTGTAACAATAGCCATGACTTGTATTTTATAGAATATAGCACTGTTGGTTTGAAGTAGTGGTGACAGAGACAGCCATGACGGGGTCAGTAAGCTCAGTGACACAGAAAGGTCCACCCCTGCTCGGGCCAACTGCAGGCCCTCCCCACCACCTCATGAGAGTCAGGCACGGCGGCAAGGAAGAGGGGCTGATGTACCGGATAGTTTTACCCCTTAGAAAACAGAATCATGTGTTCCACCAAAGGGAGTAGGAAAATGTATCCTAGTAAAAATTGAGTGGAGGTAATTAATTTCTCAGGGTCAGCAACCTGGGGGCAGAAATCTGGGCAAGACATTACGGATTGCTCTTCTCAACACAACTGCTGGAGCTATGGTGGCTGCCTCACCTTCCTTACACCTGTCCATCTGCAGGTTAGCCTTTTCAGAATGTTTGAAGTTTAAAAAGTGGCACAGGACTGGGTGTGGTGACAGGCACCTGAAGTTGTAGCACTTGGGAGGCCAAAGTGGGACCACTCTTGAGTTTGAGGCCAGACTAGACTACACAGTGAGACCCTGTCTCAACACACACACACACACGTGCGCGCGCGCACACACACACACACGCATGCACACACACACACACACACACACACACACACATAGACACACACATGCAGTATGAAAGTGGTGGGCAGGGACCAGGTGACCCCAGAGAGATGGGGACTCAGGTGCTTGCCTCGGGGACCATGGTGACATGGTAATGCTAGCATGTTAAAAAAAAATGACTGTGAAAAAGGTGACATGAAACCAGGGGCCAGGTACACAAAGAAACAGTATCAGAATGAGAAGGATCTGGATGACAAGGCTGAAAAAAGAACAGCCATGCTCTAGAGTCCAGAGCTGTGGGTCAGCACATGAATGTGTCCCCATTTGCAGAACTACATCTTCCACGGACCGATGTACCAAAGAAAAAGAAAGTACACAATGACCTCTGAGTGTGAGGGTACTGGGGTTTCTTGGCTCCCATCTTGCACAGAGTTTTCTGCGGCTGGATGCATTGTCAGTGGTACTGGGGAGTTGCTTTACTCTTCCAGAAGCCTCAGGGAACAGCTGTCACCAGTGAGAAAGACTGTCCCCTTCCACAGAGTGCCCTCCCTTTAAAGATCCTCCTGAAGCTACTTTTTAGTTTGTACATGCAATTTCACTTGATAATGACTAGGAAAATGCAAAACATCCGGGGACAGTGGGAATGGGAAGCGATACCTCAGCATCCTCAAACTATACAAATTCTGGGAGCATACGCCGCCATCTTTCAGTTCTAAGAGAATCCACAGGGCCCCCTAACCCCCTAAGCTATGAATTAGTTCTCTCATGCTTTCAGTCTCCTCTGCTGATACTGGGGTTTCCAGGCTAGGCTAACAAAGCTGCTTGAATTTCACTTTAGAAAAAGTCAAGCTGGAAGCAACTGCCAGAAAAGGATGTCCTCTAAGGTGCACCAAGAGCAGCCAAAAATAGACGAAGTCCAAAACACTTTACTTCCTACTGGCAATGTATCTAGTCATTTCAGCTGGCTTTATGTCCTTCAGAGTGATGAATGGTCCACACGTTTCTGAGCAGCCCTTGCTCTATTGCAGGGTGGGATTACCTTTTATCAGGAAACACAATGGCTCTATAAAATACAGCCTGGCAAGTCAGACAGAAGGTCCACACCTGCAACCTTCTTCCACTGGCCTGAGATCATTTCCGTACAGCTCAGCAGAAGTGCCATTACCTGGGCAAGAAGCCAGCAAGGACTCAGAACAATTCAACATGTTGGTTTCTTCCATTTCCTAAACACAGAAGCCACTGCACATCCAACAAAACTCAATACTAAAGAAAACTAAAACTAAAAATAAAGAGGATTTTCCTCCTCCCTCCTCTTAAAGAGAAAGCAGAGACAGGCTGTTTAGATGCTACACATGGGTACTTAAGCACACAGGAGCTCAGGAACCTTAGAAGACATATTTGTACATGGAGACACCACACACTTTAGGGGTGCACAGCAGGCTGAGTCTGAAAGTACTTCCAGTTGCTAATAGGGAGGACAGCGAGGTCAGCATACAGCCCTCTGATGTACGTGCGTGTGTGTGTGTGTTTGTGTGTGCATGCACGTGCAAGCACGAGCATGTGTGTATGTGTGCATGCATGTGTTTCTGCTGTGGTAAGAATAGAAGCAAAGCATTGCAGCAATCAAACAAGAGTTCATTTGTCAGGGCAACAGTACATTTCACATTTTGCACACGCTGTTATTTGCTTAAGAAAACAGCTATCCCTGTCAAGAATGCAAATGTACCTGTAGCTAGCCTCAAATGAATTCGGGTATTGATTTCCAGTCCATTCCCCTAGCTGAAAATCCCTCAGACAACATATTTTTTTAAAAAAACTATCATGTGCAGTACACATTTTAGCTCCTAATTTTAGTCTTATAAACACATTCATTGAAGTAGGATAAAATCACCTCATGTCTTTCACACTGGGACTCAAACACAAACCTGAAATGAAATGTGGTTTTAGAAACAAACTGAAGGCAAGAAAGGGTGACATTTTAAAATAAACCATTATGCAAGATAAAGAGAGAGACAAAATATCCCAAATGCCACACTGGCCTTGGGGTCCAAATCCCATGTTTATCCACAAATCACATGGACCAAGATGGCTAATAAATAATCAGGCAGGTGGCACTGGGTAAAGGTTCTGTCCAGGGTTCAAAGTTAGCGACAGGGCACTCATGACCAACAATCATGTACTGTCCTTTGTTTTATAGTCCCTGATAGATATACTTCACACATACACCTTCATAGACCACCAATTAGTAAAAACTTATAGTCAAGCTCATTTTGTTTCTAGTCATCATTAATTCATTCTTAGGACCAGAAAAAGAATAATTTCATCAAGTAGGTTATTATCTAGCCAATAACAGTGGGTACGAATGTGAAATGTACTTGTGCCCTAGCCATTTGGTGTGAGAAGAGCACACCAACTCACTAAGCTCATACTAGCCTCAAGCAGCAATAATCCATACAAAAGAGAAAAGAAAACCTGAGTCACATCCTGAAGGCTCAATCAAATCGAGCTTTAACAAGAGAGGGAAGACAGCACAGCCTGGAGGACCTCCCTCTAAGTGAAATAAGCCAGTGCACAAAGACAAGGACTGTTTGACTTCACCCATATGTAAACTTGAAGGAGCCACTTCACAGAATCAGAGAGAACAGAGGGGATTCTGGATGCTGGGGTTAGGGACGAGGACTGGGCAAAAGGAAGATGTTTGGTCAGAAAGTTTCAGAGGCATGTATACCCTGAAGGAATCAGTTTAAGTGATCTGTTGTATATTTAATGATTTTCGTTAACAATTATGCATATTTCAAAATTCTGAAAAGGTAAAGGTTCAGTGATGGGATTATAGGTGTTTACCACTACACCCACCCTACTGGACTCTGGCTGGCTCAGTCAGCCCTGGGAACAGGGCTGGCATGGCATATGGTGCTGGAGATTGAATTGTGGTCCCTGAATGCGCCTCAGCTTGCCTAAGTAGGCACTTTAGTCTGCTGAGCTATCTCTACAGCCCCATGTTTAAACATTTTTTATCCCTCAAAAAATAAGGTGGTGAGATGACCGATGTGTACATTATCTTGAACATATAGATGAAAACATGACACTTAATCCCATAAACAAACAGTTCGTATTTACCAATCAACAATAAACAAATAAACAGCACTGAAATGGATAAGGAAGACCAATGCTGTTCTCACTTTGGCTTGGCATATCATCTGAGGCTGGCTTCACCACATACATAAAGAGGAACTCCCCAGACCAACCAACCCACTCAAAATTAGCTGAGTCTGAAGAAATCGGGCTGCAGTTTGACAAACAGCTTCCTTTTTTCAAGGGCTCATTGGGTCCTCCATGCACTTTCTAGGGACGGTCCGCCAAGGGAGGTAAGGTGAACAAGAAACTGGAAGGGAGATGATCTCACCACAGTAGGGAAAAGAAGAAGCCAGCGCCAAGCAAAGAAGGGGCTCTGAAAGGAGGAGAGCTGGGCTCCAGTTCCAGCAAGCCACCTCCCCCAGAGGAACTCAGTATGCAACTCTTCCCTGGGAAGTGAGAGGAGTGCTTGGTCTCCGAGATGTATCTCAGCTCAAACCCTACTGTGTGATAAAAATGGGGGGAAACCAGGCCAAACCTACCTTACATGATTCGTCCCTTACACACTGCATTTCCTGAAGAATCTTAGTGTGCACAATGGTCCTGACGTGATTCTACTTTCACAACTCCAAAACCCAGGAATAAAAGCATCCAGCCTGGATTATTTTTATAGCACTTTGATCCCTCTGGTTCTTATTAACCTCAGAAGCCTTGGCTAGAGCAAAATTTCATGAAGCAAAGGTACCCACGGATCACAAAGCCCCAGCTCTCAGCCCCAGGCTGAGTCAAGTTCATGTCCAGGTCTCCATCTTACACAGGGTCCCTGCTATCTGTTTACCAGGGCATCCCAGTGTGACTCTACTAACGTGCACTTCTGTGTCTTTGCCTAAAACCCACCAAGGAGTGATGTTTGCACTGTGCATATGTAAATATCCAGGTATTTGTCCATGCTATGCCCCAATTAACTTTTCTAACAACTCCCCCTCCAGTAACGTGAGATCAAAACCAGCCTCCTTCCCAGGGCCTACAAAAGCCCCTGCAACACCTCTGACTACTTCTGCAGGAGACCTCATGTGTCTCACCTGGCTTGCTATGCCACGCCACACTGACATCCTTTCTGTTCCTCGACCGTTTGCAGTTTCATGGGCACTGTGTCCGCCCCACACCTCCCCAGGGGTCCCCCTAGCAACCTGCTTTCAGTAATCCCCTGAGAACTCCCAAACTAAATCTGCTCCAGGTTATTTTCCCTCATTGCTCTGCTCTTGTCTTTAATGTATTTACCATAAATGGGAAGGCTGTGGTATAGGAATTGGGCCTGTGGTGTTCCTCTGTGTACTTCCTGTTTAAAGTACTTAGAGGTGCGTGGACAGTACTCAAAAATATCTGTTGAATCAGACTGCGGCTTTGTCAACAAAGCTCTGTGCCTCAGTTTCTTAGCCTATAAAGTGAGCACCCCTCTTATCAGCGGTGCACAGAACAGCTGCAGAAAGGACTGTTAAGGGCATTCTTTCCTCTCTTTGGTTCCCAAAGTAATTACTCCTCTGTTCATGATTAAATGGTGAAAGATTAATAACTGCTACCCAGAAGCCACTGCAAGAGAGAGACGTTTCTCCTGGAAGTCACCTACTCTCTTCAGGCCGATCCATCTAACCTCCTCTATAAGACCTTCAAAGGCCTTTATTTTTTAATCCTGAAATCTGGGGTCAGGAACTGGGATTCTACGATGGTTCAAAAACTTTCTCCTATTCAAATCTCTGTTTTCCAAATTTTAGACCTTGGAGTGCTACTCGTGTATATACAAAATAAGATGTCAAAACAGTTTACCTATGATGTTCACCGTACTATCCACTTCATTTTTTATAGCTGAAGTCAGGACCGCATACTCAGGAGAAAGATCACTTACTCCATTACTAAGCCCCAAAGATGACTCAACTGGTTCTTGCTAGGAAGAAGAAAAGAAAAAAGAATTGAGAATACTTTCTTCCCCCTTGTTTTTCTTAGCTTATATTCTACTCTTTTTCTAATTTCTGTAACAACAGGATGATTCATGCCCCTCTTACAAATGCATTCTCTACCTCTTTAAATCAGCAGTGAGCTACAGCAGCTCATTTCTGCAGTGTGTGCTGCTGGAGATCTAATTTATTTCATTTTCCTTTAAGGAAAAGCTACCAGCCTATCTGGCTTGCCTTTAGGAAATGGTTACTGCTACAGAAAATAGCGCTGGCAGTAAGCAAAGTTGCAGAACTAGCCTTGTAAAACACTACACTACATAGATTCCAAGTCTTCCTTTCCTCTCCAAGGGAGAGCTTGGAAGAGTCAACTACTGACCTGAGGCAGGAATCGGGCCACTACTTCTACAGTTACTTCTTAGAAGAAATTACCTCAACTGGTATGACAACAAGAACCTAGTGAAAGCTGTGGGCAGATTCTCTTCAGATTTGGTTTGCTGTGGACTTGGGGCCTTTCAGCAACCTGCACTAGGTAGCTGGCTGGTAGGGTGGGCCATACTCCCTTTCTCTGGCCCAAGTCCAGGAGCTAAGTCCAAGACCCATGGTTTAACATCAATGTCCTTTGAGTGCCCAAATGTCCCAACCAGCCCAAGAGGCTACACATTCTTACTCCTGAAGTGAGAATAAATTCTTTTCTCATTACAGCTCTGAGTGTCTGCTTCACTCAAGTGTGTGCGAACTTTCCACTTCTGTGGTACTAGCCAGCCCCCAGAGAGCCAACCCCAGGCACATATTCACTTTCAGCATTTTGAGGAGAGCATTTTCTCAAGGTAAGACTGCATTTGCTTCAAAGATAGCAATAAGCCAGACAAAAGCCACACAGAACAATTCCTTAAGAATCTAAAACAAAGAAGAGGGTAAAGAGGTAGAAGAAATAGGACTGAGATTAGAGGAACACGGCAGTAGAGAAGACCACGTTTTGAAAAGTCAAGAACAGTAGGAAATCTAAGGCATGGCAAGTGTTCTTACCTATTTATACACTACTTGAAATCAATGATAAGTCCCCAAATCTTACAGAGATTTTCTTACACAGGTAAGGAAAGAAATATTTTCCCCCTTCATGATACCTCCTGGCAAACCTCCACTGTGACAACTGTAACTTCGGAATCATTACTTCACTGTTCAGCTCAAATGGAAATAAATGCATCACACACTGTATGGTATACCAGATGTACCAAAGGTTAAATATCAGGAAAGGCCCAAAACAGTTCTATTGAACTGAATTTTTCCCTTTTCTCCTTCAACATTTTGTACCTTTCTTTCTTTTCTATGTGACAAATGATAAATCTAACCTTTTTAGAAAAATACTCACCTGCCTATGACCTAAGCTATAAGTTATTATCTATCTTTATAGCCAAATTTCAGAACAAATGTCTGTCTTTCTAACTTTCTCATCAGCACCCTGTAAGTGCCCACAATTTCTCTTCCATTCCACTTGCAGAATCAATCTCCCAGAGGGTGATAAAGACATATGTTCTGGAGTCCACAGACTCGAGGGCAAAGCCTGGTTCCTCTCCTTCTAACCTAGTATAGGAGTTTATTCAACCTCTTTAGGTATTGTAGAGTTATAAAGTGAGGGAAATAACAGGATTGATATCACAGGGATGTTGTAAAGATTAAATGAGATAAATGTGTACAGGGCATTTATTATTAGGTAAATGTTCCTATGTATCAATACAAGTCAAGGTCATCAATACAAACCTGTTCTCCCCAACCCAGCCATTTTTCTCAGGTTCCTTTCCCTAGACTCCATACTCTGATGTCTAGCAGGAAGGACCAGGCGCTCCCTTCTTGACAGTACTGAATTACCTGACAATTCCCTACACCTCTCTGATGGTACCTTCTCCCTTCAATGCCTTACCTAATCCTTTTTATTGTCTCTTCCTGTGGCCCATTGTTCCACTGTTACTACCTCAATGCCTTCAAAAAGAAATCTAAGTAACTTACGAAATTATAGAAAGAGCTGATGATTTTATGAGCTCCTTTCACTACTTTAAGTCAATTTTTAAATCAGTTTCTCAAATTTTTATCGAAGCAATGAGGTTGACTTGCCAACTGAAGATCTCTAAAGGGATCACATTATCTATAGTTTAATAAGTGGCAGATGATACTTCTATCACTAAAGATGGGTTCACTTGAGAAAATCTTGACTTAGAGACTGTTAATTTTCAAAGATCACATTGCTTTTAGTCTGATGAGATACAGGAACTGAAGCTCGTCTTTGGTCACACTGTAGGGTTCAATCCTAGGAGCTCTGGGTTCAATTCTAGGAGCTCCCAATCTTGGTCTTAATAAAGCTTGTGTCCTGTACTCATTCCCATAGAACTATTTGGACCATTTTTTGACACCCCCCAATGCCTACCTTGTATTCTGCCTGTTTCTGCAGTATATTGAAACAAGAACATTTTACCAGTGGATATAAGACTGTTCTTTTACTCTCCCACTCCCACTTCAAAATACATTGTCAGTTTCCAAGTCTTCAGTACAAAACATCCCATCTGTACAATCATTCTGGAAGGGAAAGATGGTGAATTTTACATGAAAAGAGTCAGCCCCTCCCAAAGGGTCTCTGTCCAGTGTGAAGAATGACAGCCCAATAGAGAAAGATCTTCAGTACATGGAATCAAATTTTTTAAGATAATCAAAAGTAGGGAGGGCTACCTAAACTGTACTTTAAAAAGGATCCCAAATTCAGAAAAGATATGTACAGTTCTCTACAACATGTGCATAGGGACAGTGCAGGTCACAAATGGCCCTTACCTTCGCCCATTCTGGTCCTCTCTGTACCTCCTATTACCCAGTCTCAACTTTGCCTGCCTCTGCTGCCCCAGAACCTGCCACACTTTATGCTGAATCAGCCTCCTCTCCCAGTTCCCTTTCTCATTCAGGTACAGGTGTTCCTATATCTCAAAGATCCTGTTGTTGTCTTCATTCCTAATCCTATTGGTCCAAATCAAACCAAACTGATCATGTTTCATCTGGTTACCACAATGGTATATTTATTCTGCCAATTTACAGTATTTACTGTTTATTTTGAGACAGAGTCTCACATGTAGTACAGGCTGCCCTCAAACTCAGGGCAATGTTCTTGGCACAGCCTGAGTGCTGGGATTATAATCATGTATGAGTGCTGGGATTATAATCATGTACAACTATGCCCAGCTCTACCAAGTATGTGGGCCCAAGAAAATTTTCTGTAATCACAAATCTATGATTTGGCCCACAATTTCAGCAAAAGCAGATCTGCAGCAAAGAGAGCTTAAGGGCAGAGATGGCCTTTTTTGACTGATAAAATAACCTACCATTGTCTGGTCAATGTAAGGCTTGCTCTATGGGCTTAGGGTAAATCTAAATTAAGGGATAACAAAGAGCTCTGCTGGATAGTGGGCTTAGGGTAAATCTAAATTAAAGGACAGCAGATGGCTCTGCTGAACAGTTTCTCATCTCTGTTCCAAGTGCTCTCTGTCTCATCCCCATGTCAAAGGTCCTTGTCTAAGTCTCTCCTCTCCTAAGAACCAGTGTAATGGCCATAAGCTCACTTTCCTTCCTCAAGTCATTTCCTACTGCCAAAAATGTCCTAATTACCTACACAAAGCTCGTCAGGGGTCTTTCTAGTTCTCTCTGCTAACAAAATCTCAGGCTAAATAAGCCGAGTTCTATAAACTGGGGCACGGAGGTGGACAAGGTGAAGGGATATACTGTGCCACAGAGGCCACTATGCCGCAGGGAACAGGCTCTGCTCAAGTGGCTGAGCGTTCCCTTCTTCTCTGGAATGTGGCCAGATCCCTCTTCCTCCCTTCCCTCTCTCCTTAGACCCTCCCCTTCTGACTTCTTCCCTTAGCTCACTCTTTCTTCCCACTCTTGCCTAAGATCTATCTTCATCTCAAAGTGTTTCTCTTGGACAGCCAGCCAAATAGCTCAGCAGATTAAATAGCTCAGGCCTGGGGTTTGATTCCCTGGCTTCCCATGCCTGCCCCGTCCCCAGGGCATGCCGAGATGGCAACTGAGACTGGGTGTGGTGGCATGCACCTGTAATCCCAGCTCTTGGGAGGCTGTAAACAGGCAGATCACTATAAGTCCAATCTAGTAGTTAGACCCTGAACACCCTGTAGACCCTTCCCTAAAATAAAAAGAATAAATAAATAAAGAACTTCTCTTGGAGAAGGAATCTATGTAAATACTACATAGCTATAGTTCTTGAAAATGTCATCCTGGAGGAAAGGGCCACCCATATGCACCTCTAACAGCATAGCGATAGCCTGTGAGACCCAACTTTCTACTTGACGTTTGCTTTACAGTGCTCTTTGCCATTTCATGCTCAACATGCTTCAGGTTAAACTTTACCCCTCCTTCACAAATGAACACCATTCCCAACCTTCCCTCTCTGGGACCTCCTCCCTCATCCACTCCCACCTTCTTCCTCCGTAGCCTCCTCCAGGCTCTGGATACACACCTCCTCCTCTCCACTCGAAAGCCACCCTCTCTTCCCCTTCATGCCCTTCAATATCCAACAGGAAGACCTTTCTTAAATAACTCCACTGTGCTCTGAAAATCTGCTCCAAGGAACTTCATTGTGCCTCTTCTCATTAAATGATTTTTAAGTAAGAGAATCAGCTCTCAAACTGCCCTGACCAGTCCCCTCAAGAGCTGGAGAAAGGCAGGGACCAAAGCCAGCAGAATAAACCTGATAACCTGTTTCACCCAGGGCGGCCATGCTTCTACATATTTTTCAAGCAAATTGCTTGCTGGGTTTTCACCTGGCTAAAGTTTAAAAGCAGAAGTCCTCTTCCAGCTAAGGAAGAGATCAACAGAGTAATCGTCCCTCCAGGTAAGAAGTCATTTACCTGTCTCTTTGAATGATGGCAGAGAGCACACTACTTGATTCAATCTAGTTCATGATGCTGCTAGAGCCAAAACTTCTATAAGAGTTCTTCTGGACTATTATCTCTTTTAATGTAACTTCTACATTCAAAGGTCTTACAGATCTTCATTCACATCTAGCCCAGGCTGAATCTTCAGCAAGTGACTATAAGGTAATTATAATTCCATCATAATATGAGTGCTTTGATCTAGAAGCACCTGTAGTTTTGGAGAATGTGCTTTCAATCTGCAAACCATCCGTGGGGCAGAAAGTATTCATTCATATTCACCCTCCTTGCAGGTCTTTATTTCTCACTGTTCCCTCATACAAACTCCTGTTTTAATTAAGCCATCTTCCCAACTTGTCCAGGGAAGACTGAGCAACAACTCTAACCTCTCAGCTTCCTTTCCCTCATGAGCCTCTGAGTGCCAGGAAACAACCACCACAGTGATAATGCACAACCTAGTGCTGCTCACTACTGTTTTCCTTGTTTTATTTCCCCTAAGAGACATTTTCATTCACATAACCCAGCTCAGGTAAAATATGACTCACTGAGTCCATAAGCTAGACTCACAAACACCAGAGAACATGGGGGCACCATTTCCAAGCTACCATGAGGCCTTGGGCCCTGGGAAAACTATTTTCTTGGGCAACAGAGAACACAGAGGTAAACTACCTGAGTGGCCCAGGGAAAGTTGTGCTTCCTGGCCAGCATGTTCTAAATACTGTTTGCTAATTAAAACTTCAATCCAACTCAAATAGAAACTTGAAAAGAGCTTGCCTAAACAGTAAGTGTCCATATCTAGTGAAGTCTACAATTCAGCCATATATTTGCACATGGCATGTGAACTTGGAGATTCGGTGTTTTGACTTATAGCAAGAATCCATAACTATACAACCTGGGGAATGACCTTTGGAAGTATTCTACAGATACGTTAATACTTCCAAAGGCCATGGCAGCTAAGGGTCTTAGCTGCCATGAATCACAGAACTTGGGAAGCCAACTGGTCTTAACCATGTTCTGCATCTGTACTGTAAGATACATCAGGCAGATTCACAATCAACACTTATGCTGTGTGTATAGTTGAAGAATTACCTGCCTTCTATTGAAGGAATAACATTCCTCAAGGGGCACACTTCAAGTATTATGCATATATTTATTACACAAAGATTTCATAATATACGCTGTGCTGAGGGAACCTCACCACACACACGGCCATATGCAGGCGGACCTCACTCCTAGGGAACTCCCCAAGTTGTGCCTTCCACAACCTGCTAATTTTAGTGGCGGTGTGGAGGATACTAGAAGGCAAATGTGTTTACTTATGAGAATTCCTCAGCTTGTTCATTCTATGTTGCACAATTCCACATGCCTGAAATATGATATGCCTTATAGTCAACTGTGGGCCATCATTTCATTGAAAGTGTTTTTTTCTGTCTTAGAAATAAAATACTGGAGCATCTTACTATAATTGGCATTTGGTATTCAATGACCATGGTGAGTATATTTGGATAAAATGCATGGAAAAGTGAACACATTACTCCATTCTTATTTATCTGCTAACTGCAGTTAGGAAATTCTGCATCTTCCCTCTCACCATATATATATATATATATATATATATATATATATATATATATATATATATATATATATATATATATACATATATATTCAAAAAGTGCTTATATACCCACTCATTTATTAAATATATATTCCTTATTTATTCCATGCCAGGCATTGGACTAGATGCTGTGGAAATATGAACAGTCACACCTAAGAATGTAGTAAGTTCTTCAGAATCATATATTTGGAGGAAAATTATAATTTTCTGATAAAACACTATAAAAATGTAGGCCCCAAAAGTTCTGAATGTGGGTAACTGTACAGAGTTCATAATTTGTTTTGTTTTTTTTTTTCAATTGTGAGGAAACTATATTTCAGAAAAAATGATGTAAGAAAACCTAGAGTAAAAATAAATTTTAATTGACATCTCCAAATTATACATAAACTGTATAAATGTTATAATAAATTTATGCAAAAATCAGAAATTTGAACAGTAGCTAGATACTTGTTAATAATATAACATAAGTGTCTTTTGTTCAATCTTTTCATTACAGTGATGATTCTGTAAGGGTTTTTTTCTGGTTTCTTGAGACAGAGTCTTAGTTTAGGCTGGACTTGAACTCACTATATAGTCTCAGTGGCTTCAAATCCCAGGGATCCTCCTGCCTCATCCTTCTGAGTGCTGGGAATACAGGCATGCCCCACCACATCTGGTCATACTGCAGTGTTTTAAAGAGCATTTTTCTTTTTTGAGATATATACTAAAATATTTATGAAATAAATAATAAAATATTTGGAAATTCTTTCAAAATATTAAGCTAAAATATTTTTATTTGCAGATCAAAGTGGATTGATTTTATACTGAAAGTTGGGAAGCAGGTGGAAGTACAAATGAAACAAAATTGGTCAGAAGATGATTGATGTCAAAATTGAGGTGATGATTTATTTATTTATTTATTGGCAGAACTGGGGATTGAATTCAGGTCCTTAAGCTTGCCAGGCCAGGGCTTATTCTTCTGAGCATCTCCTTGGCCCCTGGGGTAATGATTTTTTGGTAAATTGTACCCATCAATATATCTCCTTACTATGCGTATAAAGTTGTTCCACAGTAAAAATGAAATAAGGCCTAATACTGTGCTATATTTAAAAGAAGAAAGAAACAGTGAAAATGAAACTGAATGTATTACTGCCAAAATACTCTGCCTAAAATATTTATTTTCCCTGTTAGAGGTAAATATCTCTAGATCTTGACTGTCTTTTAAGTTTTCCTTCAGATTCTAACTAGAGTCAGCCCTCTGTAGCCACAGATTTTACATCCATGGATTCCATCAATAGTAGATTGGTAATATTCCCCAAAAAAATTCTGTCTGCACTGAATAGGTATCACTTTTTTCTGTGTCAATATTCACTAAGCATTATCTTCAAAAGTTTAACTATATTATCTGAAATAAATTATTTTGAATTTTTTTCTGAAAATTTCAACTTAGTGACTTGGTTTTAAAGAACATGCTGTTATGACATTAGATTTTTTCCTTCAACAGTTATTCTAGATTATACCTCAGAATATTTAGCAACTCCTTCAAATTCAATTCTCAGTAACTACCTGATCTTAGATATGTGCCACGCAACCGTGGGGCTAGGTTTCTTCTGTAAATGAAGGCCAGTGAGAGAGAACATTTCTCCAGCAGTCTATGGCCCTATAATTGTAGTGTCTGCTCTTTCCTAGCAATGGACACAAGGCCCGGTGGAACATAGATGTAGTTTCTCTCTCATTATTTAACAAAGTTTATGCATCCATGCACAAAGATCTTCCAACTACTTCTGATTCCTTAGCCTACTGAAAAACACACACACAAATACACATTCCTATGGAAATCCTCAAGAATTGTAAGAGATGGTTCTGCAGCGGACGCATATAAAAACCTACTGAGAACTGCACTTAAGCTGGCTGTTGTATCCTCAAACTAACTACATATGTTTAACAAACAGTGAAGAATAAGTAGCTGAAAATACCCTTCATACTATTTCAGAATGATCCAGTTGTTGGAGAACAGGTGGAACTAAGTGATCAGCAGCCAAGAGTTGTGTGGACCAGATAGAAGCTTCAGGTTGTCAAGCCCCATTTGAACCTGTGACTTCATTCATAAATCAATGTGAGCAACATCAGATTAAGCAGCAGACATGCGTATTTGTGTCTGCAAGTGAGAGCACACCAAAGCAGAAACACATGAAGCACATAAAGCACAACAGCGAAAGACTGAACACACCACAGAGATCACATTGCTTGTCTTTATGAAACAGAGTATGGAATCATAAATAGATCACAACTTGGGATTTCTCTCTGAACAACCAAAGATTACCTTGATGTGCTTAACTCGGTCTTCTTTTTCTGTCTTTGGTTTCTTTCCTGTGACAACAAAAAAAGTAGTTTAGGGATTAATTTATGAAGCATGTAGAGAAAAACACTTCCCATTACACTAAATTCGTATGTTAAATTCTCTCTGTAACTCTCAAGGAACCCACTGTTTAAATTGGACAAGATCAAAATTCCAAATTCCAAAATTTTTTTTTTTTTTTTTTTTTTTTTTTTCGGAACTGAGGATTGAACTCAGGACCTTGGACCTTGCACTTGCCAAGCAGGCACTTAGGCTGCAGAGCTATCTCCCCAGACCCCAAATGTGTCTTGTACACCTTTGTTGGCTTGCAATTCATTTTCTCAGGCTAGATAAAGGCAGAATTGTCAACTATAGCTTGAACAAGTTTTCTACCTCTGGAGTTACTACAGATGCAAAAGTAAATCACAAATGTGATTTAAGAGATCACTATTCTAGTTGAAAAATATCTTTACCTTTCTTCGAAGGTCGTTCAGATAAGGGCAACATCCGGTATACTCTGAAGGCATTGTTTCCTTTCTTTATACTTTTATCTTTAACTTCTTCAATATCAGGCAAGGAATTCATTGCACATCGAAAATTCGCCTTCCATGTTTTTGGATCAGGTTTATCTACTCCTGGCTGATGCTTCCCTATCAAAATAACCAAAGGTTGAGGAAAAAATTAGACACGTAGCAAAAAAAAAAGTTAGACACAGTACTGCTAGACAGGCTGATCAAAGAAGACTGCACTCCAGGCTCCACCAATAATAACCAAATATCCCTCTTAACCTTGAACTGAGACCATTATTAAGATGTGGGTATTTTATTTTTAAAACCTAGACAGATTCAGGCGAACTAGGGCAAACTGGTTATCTTGGCTCTATCAAACAGCCTGAGAGAAAAAATGGAACGAAGAATGAATACAAATGATCCTGAAGACTAGAAGGCTGGGAAGGCCAACAAGCAGAAGTAAACATCTGACATTCAGATAATAAGTAAAACATCCTGCCCTCAAAATGGCTCACTACTTTAAAATTTTTTTATAAATATATGTATTCTTGACTACCTTTTGGGAAGCCAAATTCAACTCAAGTTTATAGCTCTAAAACAAATGAGTTTGTATTTTCCTGATAGCCAAGGAGAACTCATCTGAACACCATATTTACAGGAAAATTAAAGTCTAAGAACCTATGGGATGGGTGGAACACCATTCCGGAATGATGCATTTTGTGTTTATGTGTCCTGGAAGTGCTTGGTGACAATTAACAGGGTTGTCAGAACTCTTCATGGGGTTATAAGCTAGGATACTTTACAAGTGTAAAAAAAACAGAAATAAACTATGATGTGCCTGCCATATAAGGGATGTGGGACCTTTAATACCTGTATGGATTGCCCAGTTTCTGAAGAGCGGTGCATCTTTCTCCACATCCCACCCATGCCTAGCTGCATGCATCCAGGGGATCTGAAAAATCTTCTTTTCCTGGAATAAGAAGAAGTGAAGAAGAACTGCAGTCATCAAGGTTGGCCAGCCGTGGCAGAGGGAAACTGGTTCTGTCTAGTATGACTATCACCTAAGCACCTCTGAATTTGTTCCTTGTCTACAGTGAAATCAACTAACCCAAACTCACTTCTGGCTGATTCTCACACCTTGACAGTCTGCTTGGGGCAAGAATCAAACCTTCACATCCTAACAGAGAAGTAATATATTCCAAAGTCAAAGGGGAGGATTTGGCATAAGTAAATGTATTGTTATTTATATCTTGCCCATTTCAGAGGACCACAAATAATTAGCAAACAATTAAAATTTCTAATGCTTTCCACTTAATTTCTTCTTGCCATTTGGTAAATAGTAACTTTAACTGCCCCAAGCAAAATAAAAATCAGGAGCCTTTCTTAAATAACACACAATCTTTTATGCTGCTGAAGGAACTATGAGTGTATTTCAGGCCCCTATAGCAGAAACCAAGTGTCTTGTGCAGTCAACAAAACAAGAAGATTCTGTCTGCCCTTCCAATTGTATGAGTCTACTGTCCTGCTTGAAACATCAAAAAAGAAGAATATGCAGAGATTAGGAGATGATATTTGTTTTCTGAGAAACGCCCCTCAATACAATTACATCAGATGATTTATAGACCAAGAAGGTAGCTTAACATTCCCTAAATGAATCCTGGAAAACTCATGATTAGACACTAATGCCTCAGAAACAGAGTCATATGTGTGGTGAAAAATCATGTAGGAAAGCAGAGGAGACTGGTCTCTGAGAGCACCAGAGTTACTGGGGTCCCCAAGACACTGTGCACTTGATCCCACATGTCCATACGGGACTGTTTTGGTTCTTGTCACTGCCTAAGAAGCTAAGCCTATGTTATGATTTCCACTTTACAGTTGAGAAAACTGAGAAGCAGGATAAAATTACTTAGCCAAGGAGTTTATATGGTTAAAGTGTCTAAATTCAAAACCTGGATTATGTGACCCCAAATTTATACCACACACTGTCTTTCAGCTTTTGGGTTCACAGGATTCCCTGTTGAAGACAGACCTGTTGTCTTACATACTGTGGCAATTAAAGATCAGGAAACAGTGTTTATCAAAAGCTTTTAGGCTGTTCTAGAAATTATTAGGCACAAGGGCCTCTGCACTACGCACTGGGGAGGGCAAGGAAATGGTAGGGATTTTCCACCCCTTCAGTCTCACACAGTAAAGTCCAAAGGGGTTCCCAGTGTCCCAGAAGGGACTCAAGACCCATCCACAGAACAAGTGAGACGTACTGAACCAAAAATATTTCAGAACGTTGGAGAGTTTCCCAAAAACTGTTACAAGGGAAAATCCTACCATATTTTTAAAAGTCAGTTAATAAAGAAGAACTGAGAGACCTTTTACATTCTCCTCATTGCTCACCCTGGGTCACCCAAAGTGATGGCAGGGTCTCATCGGGTATGAGCCAAAAGGCAGTGGATTAGAAATGGGTCAATTAAATTTTATTTTATAATGCCCATAAAAATCAGAAAACAAAAATCTCTTAATGTAAATATTTATGTTCACACAAAAAATAATACAAATAAGAAAGAACTGACTTCAGAGAACCTTCCTAAAGTGCACATCCATAAACTGAAGGTTTCTGCTTAAGAGATACAGACCCTGTAACTTTTGCTATTGTGCTTTTTCTAAATAAAAAATGTTCTGGGGTGACAATCTGAAGTCTATCTCATGAGACACAAAATTGGTACAGGGAAGATCAAATCATCTTAAGTAGCTTCACATGCTTATACAAAATCAAATGTATTTTCAGTGAAACCATGCAAGAATCATGAAGTAGTCATGAAAGCAAAATGACTTCATGCAGCAGTACCCACAGTGTATCTGCTCAAAATGGGCAAAGGGACCCAAAAAGATCATACTTAAAAACAGATATACAATCACCACATGAAAAGACAGTAATAAATGTTCCTAATCAGTAAGGAACTGAAAAGCACAACAATAAACTCCTCACATCTACCAGGTTGTCTGTAATTAAGAAAAAAAATTAGAAAATAAAAAGTATTGCTGAGGACATAGAAAAGCTAGAATCCTACTCACTATTGGAGTGAGTGTCAAACAGTGCAGCTACTGTGGAAAACAGTTTAGACATCCCTCAAAAAGTTAAACAGACAATTGTCAGGTGCTCCAGTAATTTCACTCCTCAGTATTTATACCATGAACTGCAACAGGTGTGCAAACAAAATCTGACACACAATATGCATAGTACCGACACTCCCAGAAGCTCAAAGATGGAAACAACCTAAATGTCCATCACCTGATGAATGGATAAATAGAATGCTGCATATGCGTGGAATGAAATAGTCAGCCACAAAGAACAAAATGAAGTACTGACACATGCGAACACATGGATGAACTTTTAAACCATTATGGGGAAAGAAGCCAGGCACAAAAGGACAAATATTGAATGAGTCTATTTATAAGAACTATCTAGCAAGGGAAAATTTAGTGTCAAAAAGTAGCTCAGCGGTTTCCATGAGTTAGGGGAGAAAGAAACAGGCAGTGGCTGTTTAATGGGCATGGCATTTCCTTTGTGCAGGACGGAAAAAGCTGAAACTAGATGGTAGTGATGGCTACACCACATTATTAATGTACTTGATGTTTTAAATAGCTTTTAAATAGTTTTCAAACATTTCAAATGACAAAAGATATTTTAAGCTACATGTAAACATTAACTAGGTTTTTCATATTGCCAAAAACAAATCACCAAGTGAATGTATCATAAATGGCTTTTAAAAAACTACCTTTTCAAAAGACTTTTTTTTTAAAAAGAGACTATTTTTAAAGGTAAAAGTTGAGATTTCTGTTTGAACTTAGGAGATGTTCATGAGTACGCATTCTCATCCAGGATCACTGTTCTAAGAACAGCAAGCTGATGCTGTGTCTATGTAGACCCGGGGAATCACTAGCATCCTCACCCCACCCCAGTGACCAGCGCTGGACCTGTGTGGCTGCACCCTCCCTCCATGGAAGCACTGAATGTACCAGTCCTCCATCTCCTTGGATACATGTGCCCATCTCTGTCCATCCGAGAGCAGCAGATGCAGTACTAATGAGAAAAACAACCAAGTTTCTTCTGAGCAGTGCACACAACATACCTGGTCCCATGTAGAAAACCGGGACTGTTCTCTCCCTCTGCCTTCTCTTTCTCCCAGTATTTATAAGACACTTCAATTAAGGTGTATTCTTGTTTGGACATATTACCATGTGGAGAGGTAGCCTGATGTTCACACTAACACAAGCACATTTGAAAGGGAAGGCTCTGGCACTGCCTGACAGTCCCTACACTTAAGGAGTGGTAGTGTGCACAGGTCCATTATGGAATAAGAAACGCCAATAGCCAGGGTATGAATCACTCAGAGCTAGGACAGAAATGAGGAGCCTGAGCAGGCCCCGCCCCAGGGGCACGCTGAGCCGGCTACTGAGTCCGGGCGTGGTGGCACATGCCTATAATCCCAGGGCTGGGAGCTATGCAATGAGACCCTGTGCCAAATACATAAATGGAAAAACAAACAATAAAAAAAAGGGAGGAGCTCAGAGGTTGCTCCCTCCTTCCTTCCTTGCTAAATAAATAGCCCAGAGAAACTATAGCAAACATTTGGTATCTAGAACTAACCTGGACTTTCAACAAGTCAACAGCAAAAAGGAAAACAAAACATAGGGGTTATTTTTTAGGATCTGGAGAAGCTTATAGTCAGAAACCTACACACAAGGTATCTTTTTAAGATTCTCATTAGAACAAATCAACATAAAGAGATATTTTGGGAATATTAAAAGTATTTAATATGAACAGGGCAATGATGATATTAAAACTGCTAATTCTTTCCAATTGATAATGGGATTTTACATGTGTATGAAAAGGACTCTAGATCTTACACATGTGCACTGCCAGAGTGCTTTTAACACAAAACACAAACACACACACACACAAGAATCCACAAAAATATTAACAAATCTAGCAATCTAGATATGAGCATGTTGGAATTTGCTATCCCATTCTTTCTTTCCTTTCTTCCTTCCTTCCTTCCTTCCTTCCTTCCTTCCTTCCTTCCTTCCTTCCTTCCTTCCTTCCTTCCTTGCTTCCTTTCTTTCTTTTCAGAACCGGGGATTGAACTCAGGCCCTTGCACTTGCCAGGGAAGCACTTATTCTACTGAGCCATCTCCCCAGCCCCCTATCCTATTCATTCTAATCACTATTAAAAATATATGCACAGTTGCAAATATTCATAATAAAAAGTACATGCTTCAAGTCAAAGCTCTATACATGGAGCTGCTCTGCGGTCTTGCTCCCTGTTCCTTTGGCAGAATCCAACATCCTTCAAAATTACCAGAAGCAGGAAGTGGAAACAAAGTAAGGTAGTAATTAATCACCCATTTGTTTCTTACTAAAAATGTATTGGGTGGGATGCACACTTCATGGAAGAGACATGCATGTGACAATGGCCGACCCACACTCACTATTCATAAATCAAGTAATCTTAACACAAACACAAGCAACTCTTCTCTTCATCGGTACATGACCTTCATTCATATGCATGAACAAGCTTTGTCTATATGCAGAACAAGCTCTATGAATTGTCTTCTACTCTAGCCCATCATCCAGTGAAGATCACAGTGGCCATATACTGCATACGGAGCTTCCTGCCTGGAAAACCGTAAATAAAAAGGCATAAATAAAAACGCATTCTGACTACAACCTGCTGTGGTCCAGATGAGGCTTCAGTCTGACCTCTGAGGTTGCCATGGCCCCCTAGTGTGGAGGTTCTGGGTGGCAGAACCATGAAGAGTTGGGGGTCTTAATGTAGGATAATTAGGTCATGAGACTGCTGCTTCTCATATAAATGGGTTAACATGTCTCCCAGGAGTGAATCAGATCAGACAGAAGTCAATTAGTTCCCTGGAGATCAAGTTGTTACAAAAAAGCAAGATGGCCCCTGTCCTGATCACTTTCCTCCAAACTTCACACACTTTGCTTTCTGCTTCTGTGCCTTGTGGTAAAGTAGTCAAGAGGGCCCTCACAGGACATGGGCCCCATGTGGTTCAGGTGCTCTAACCAGCTCGTTATAAGTTACCCTACCCAGTCTCAGGTATTTTACTATAGCAATACAAAGTGCACTGAGACACCAGCTAAGGCACAAGTAAATTGCAAAGTACCAGGTATAGTGTCTATTTTCTTAGAGTCACAGCAGTCTTCAGCAGAGAAATGAGTTCAAACCACCTAAAATATAGAGGATTCTCAGAATGCTTGTCAATGGGAAGGAAATAAAAGCAGGGTTCAATGAAGTATTTATGTGGACAGATGAATGGGCTCATGTCCCCTCGACCAGAGGACATATAAGGTGGCAGCAAGGACTCCTTTCCATGTCCTTCTGGGGAAGAGAACTCACAGCAACAGCCTGATAAATGAAGTTTAGGGGGAAAGGCCACCTGGGATAAGTGTTCAGTTATAAAAGGAGAACTGTGCCTTCTAGTCTTGGATAACAGGAAAACCCACAAAGTGAATGAAAGAGAAGTGGTCTCCATACAGAGCACCTCCAAGGAAACAAGCATTAAAGAGTGCAATCATCTCGTAGGGCTATTGTGACAAATGACAGCACCCTGAACATCACTGATCAACTGAAATTTATTCTATCATAGTCCTGAAGGCTACAAATCCTAAATCTAGGTGCCAGAAGAGCTGCACTCTTCTCAAAATCTCCCCCGGAGAATCCCTCCTTGCTTCCTGCATCCTCTGGCAGCTCCTGGAATTCCTGGCTGGGGGCTGCATCACATCGACCTCTTCCTCTATCTTCTCCATGTATATCTTCTCTTCTGACTCTCAGAAAGTCAGCTGTCCTTGGATCTAAAACACTAGATACAGCAAGCCTGAAAAATACTCTGTGAGCTGAAGATGTAGCTCAGTTGTACAGCATGTGTCTAGCATGTGCAAAGTCCTGGGTTTGGACTTCAGCATCACAAAATAGAACAAAAAAGATGAAAGGTACACAGCAGAAAACATGAAACAACCACATGGTTTATTTATTTCTATTTATTCTGTGCCCATCTTGTTTCAAAAAGGACTCACATATATATTCAAATATAACATTAAATTTAAAACAGATGAAAGGATAAGAACAATGAAAAGTAATATCTGAGTGATATCTGAAAAGACAAAATAAATCCAGAAGTGATCTTAGTGTAAAATAATACTCCATAATATTGCTCCCACTCGCTAGAAGGAGGTCACAATCTGCAGCCTGGCTCTAAGCTCTCATACTTGATACAAAGATAAAGCCTGACTGGCTAAATTATTCATTGTGTCCTTCAAATTTAAAAAGAAAAAGGAGGGAGGATACAAAAGAGTAAAAAGACATTTCCTCAGGAGAACTGCAATTATTCCTGATAGTAGGAGAGACACTTCTCCCTTGAGTCTCCTTAAAATAGGTTTAATATATTATACATAGTTACTTTCTAGGTTATATTATGTTTTTAAAAATTTTTTTACATATGTTGCCTCTTCTCAAGTCCTGCCTCACAGCTAGGATCAACTGAATTATGGTTTAAAGGTTAAAATTTAAGTAAAGGAGTACTGGGGGAAAAGGAGAGTTGTAAATAAACTACTACTTTTTTTTAGAACATATGGACATAAAAACTGGGTTTCATTTAGAGACTAAAGACCGAAACCAAAATTCTTACACAGGGAACTCTAAAAAGAACCCAAAATTCCCCACTCCCAACATAAAACTACGGAGTTTCTATGTCTTTAATCCTAGAAAGCCAAAAATAACAAAAGAGAAACATGGACAAGAGGGTCAGAGTCCCTCAAGAAAACCACAGCAAGGAGCTGCCCCTAAGTTCTGCAAAAGACCAAAGGGGAGCTGCGGTCGGAACTCTAGACTTAAGTGACTGTCAGAAGGTGGAAACCTCTACTATCATAACTTGATGTTTTATAACCATTGGTGGCTGGTTCCTGTGATGAGTAAGTTTAAGATTCTGAACACAAGAGCCAATTTTACTTCTGGTGGTGCATGTGGCCTGGCTTTCAGCAAGGACTCTCCCTCCCAAGAACACACACACAATTTCACACACCAAATACACTTACCTTGTTAATCCACCTTAACCCCGGTATTGTATTTGAATTTATCTGTTCCTCCAGCCAGGGGCGCATTCGCATCCTTTCCACCGGCATGGTGCCTTTCTGCAGAAGGGAAACACAACGTGAGACATTTCTGCTACTAATATTCCCCCCTGCACTTCAAAGTTCTACACCCCTGCCTGAGGTTTTCCTATTTCCCTCTTCCTTGAAGGTAGGGGGCTAGATGGGTGTATTAGGGGTGTAACCCCCTACCACCTGTGCTTGCTGACCCATCCTGCTCATTCTTCACTGGTGGGGCACTGGAATGGACCAGGCCTACCATTCTCTAAGCAGGAGCTCAGCTGAGGGAGGGTATGGACATGTACACCTGGTCTACCACACACCCAGCTAACTAGAGAACCAGGACATTATCCACGATGCTGCTTTTGGCCAAGCCTTAGTCCCTCTCCTATCCTTGCTGTGTTTGGAGCGGAAAGTTTTGACATAGCAGGCCAGTATCTCCCAATACCCCTAGCACTAGCCTTCTGAAAGCCAGGGATAGTCAGCAAAACAGTTTTGTGGTAAAGAGTTACAATAACCAAGTCCTTCCTTTCAGTATCTAGGTTATATAAATACTGGAAACTCCCAATAGTGGTACCTAAAGCTACATAAAGGAATTAATTTTCAGAGCTCTCCAGCACCTTATCCTTTCTTCATCTTTACAATGCTTTTACCCTACCGTGATGTCTTATCTGCTCCATCAACCATCTTTCTTTGATGCTCCCTCACCTCTAACCCATAGGGTCTCCTTTCCCTTTGTTTTACTTTGACTTATAAAATCACTGCATGACCTGACTATCTTCCCTCCACCAGTCCACACTGTGCCTCTTCCTGCTCTTCCTAGGATTTTCTAAGAATCTTTCCTTGTCCACCAAAATACAGCCAAAGAGGAGTCACTAATAACCATCTTTCAAACTGCCTACCACTCACCTTTAGTTTCTTTTGCCTACATTTCCATTTCATTTGGGATCTAAAAGTGAAAACAACATTCACTTAAGACTACAGGACTTCATGGACAATGCTGAAGTTATAACCCTCTTTCCAACCCTTAGTATTATGGTTTGTGTCTAGTTCTTCCTTTAAAGCCTCATGCAGTCATGGGATGGCTTCTAGTTTGTGATTAATTCATGATCCAGTGCTGGGATTATGGGTGTGAATGCTACACCTGCCCTAGGGTGGGTAATCTGCCTTACAATGTAAGGAGAGGAAAGAGGCTTGCTAGAAGCTACAGCTACTGACCCTCCCTTTGCTCTTTGCTGTTCTCTACTGCCCTCTTCCATGTGCCACTCTGCCATGGAGCCAGCTGAGTATGGACTGAAACCTCCACAAACCTTTCCTTCCTTAATTTTGGGTGTGGGTATTTTGTCCCAGCAACAATAGAAGAGTAACTAAGACAGTTAGCTAACTCTTGGTTCTGTAACTCATTTCCTCCAAAACTGAACTCTGAAAATTCTATCCAGGTGCATGTGAGCTGAGATAGTCAACATTTCAGAACTCTCTCTTCTAGCCTAATAATGACCTCTTCTCTACACCCTGCCTCCAGTATTCCCAGAGGAGAAGCACCAGTATAGGCACTATGAGAGACCTCATCTTTGCCTGCAGGAGCCACGTGGCTTTTTCACCTATACCACCTCCCGGTTCCAGACCACTCATTGTTACAGACATCTGCTCCTTGCTCATTCCAAGGTCTTTTTTCCTCTTTCTGAGGCTTTTCCAATCCTTATCCACTCCAAGAGACCTAACCTCTACCCTCCTTCTCCAGTAGACCTTTGCAGACAACTCTAGGCTGAAATAATCCCTCCTCCTTCAACTCTAATCACTCCTTACAGATCTTCTTACACTGCTTGTTTGAAAGTCAAACATTATTTTTGGGCAACCATTGTAAGTAAAGTCAATGAAACTGTCACCTTACCACTAAACTTTTCAGCTTTGTACACCCTCTCTTCCTAAAAAAAATTATGAGAGTTTTTGGTTTCGTTTTGTTCTTGCACTGCTGAGGCATAGAACCCAGGTCTCATGCATGTTAGAGAAGTACTTTACTACTGAGCTCTACCTCTAGTCTTGTAAGTTCTTTGAGAGTAGGGAATTCCCTTCTTACAGGTCTACAAATCCCAGATGCAGCCTTCTACATAAGAAACAGCTGATATAAGGACTAGGATGAAAGTTCAGTTTCAGTGGGATCTCCTGGAGGCTGACCTGTCCACACATCTGCAAGCTCCTGGCTACCTTCTTTGAGACATAAGCAGGAGCCTTAGAGACAACACAAAGGGAAATGGAAAGGCCAGGCAGTCCCAATGTACCTGTTCCCTACGGGCCTCAAGTTGTTCAATTCCTTCATTCATACACCCATTCAATGACCTTGGATTGAGAATGAGGTTCCAAGAGGTGGAAATGATAACATGTTCTCTGTGCAGTCAATCAGGATGCAGGAAAGAAGAGAACTACCCATATGAAGAGTACAAGACAACACAGAGTTACAGTAAAGAGTTACAGAAGAGCTCTGGGGATACTGTATGCAGAAGAGCACACGGGGTGACCACTGTAAGGGCTCTGGCCTGCAAGGATGTGGGTATCGACCCAGCTGGATCTTCTCTTGTGAGATCTGATGACACAGAATGGGACAAAGGAGCGGCAGGAGTGGGGCAGTAGGAATAGTGACAAGATGACAGCAAGAGACTCCAGTTCTTCTGAGGAAACAATATGACATGCAGAATTGCTACCGTACTATGAACCTGAGAAATAATGGAAACACAAGGGGAAAGTGTGAAAGGCCCAGCTTTGAATCTGCAATTGTAATAATAAATTTCTTCCCAAATCTTTTCACAAATAATCCAGTTGGGAATAAAATGATCACCTGAAATATTTCAGAATATGTTCTGCCATTAAAACTATAGCCTATGAGGACAGATATTGTTGAACTTCATCATTTCCAAGGTCTGTAAATATGAATTTGCTTCATTGCTAAAATTTATGACTAAAAATCAATAGCTCATGGTGATCTTGTGGCCACAGCAGATAAGAAGAGAGGAAAATAATACTGTTCACCCACCATACACATTCCGAGCCTAGGTCAAACAAGGCACTCCACCTTCCTGTTTTTGCTTGCCTACTGCAAATAAATGTTCTTTTCATGGTCTAGTGACATTTTTCATACATTTTGTCCTTTTGGTTGATTGTTTTGCCATTTAAAATGGTCCCTGAGAGTGGTGCTGAAGTACTCTGCAGTGTTTGTCTATGCATGAAAGCTAGCACGTGCTTTATGGAGAAAATTTGAATTAGACTTCATTCAGACATAAGGTATAGTCTGTGGACACAGCTGTGACTTCAATATTAATCAACCAATAATATGTGTCAAACAAGGCGTCTTTAAACAGAAAATACATACAACAAAGTTATATAGTGATCAGTTGATGAAGCGCAAGCAGAGGTTACAAAGAACTTGATGTCCTTGTAAGAGGGAAAGCCTGGTATAGGCACACACTTATAATCCCTGCATTCCAAAACACTAGGGCAAGAGGATTGCAAACTCAATCCCAGCTGGACAAATTAGCAGACTTAGCCAGACCTTGCCTCATAATATAAAATATTACAAAGGACTGGGGATATTGCACAGTGATGGTCTGGGGCTCAACTACCAGATCCCTAAAAGAAAAAAAAAAGGAAATTTTAGACACAATATGCATACAAAAAAAAAAATTGCACACCAGTGAAACACAGAGTGCAAATGCCCATGAGAGGTCAGAGTCAGAGAATGGAATAAAACTACCATAAGCCAAGGAATGCCTGGACTTACCCAATCTAATAGATAGGGGGGTTCTTCCTTAGAGTTTGCAGAAGTAGCTCATAGGCAGCCTATTGCCACCTTGATTTTAGACTTCTGGCCTCCTGAGCTGTGACAGAACACATCTCTGTTGTCTTAAGCTACATTGTTTGTGGTACTTTGTTATGGCAGCACTAAGAGCTCACACAGAAGTGAGAGTCAAAGCAAAGGCCTTAGGCATAAGGCCAGCTCCCAAATGCAGTCAGCAACAGGAGGAGTGAGAGCCAGAGACCAGGCTGGCTCTGGACGATGGTGCCTAAGAGTTTGGTCAGCATCATAAGATTAAAAGCTAAAGGAATTAAACGAATGATGAGGCCAGTTCCTGTGTAGTAAAGTTAAGACCTTATTGCAGTATCCAAGAAGGTGCTTCACCAACTTTAACATGCCTACAAACCTCAATCCAATAGTTCTCAATGGCCTGTGATTCTGCCTTCTAACAAGCTACTAGGTCCCTGAACCATACACTGAAAAATGAAAATCTAGATTCTCCTTAAGTTTTGCATATAAGTTGAGTGAATAAGCTTTGACTTCCCATAAAGTCCAGTTATTCTGGCCAACAGATCCTGTCACTGTGTCACACCATCTTACTGTGGATCTGCTACTTATTTACATACTATGGTTTTCTAAGGAGGATGCAGATCAATAATACACAAAATGTATCTCTTCCCCACCCAAATTACCACAGTGTTATTTTTGGATATGGTTTTTCCCCAAATGTTAATACAATGGAAATTTGGTCTTCCATGTGGCAGAGATTCTGGAACCTTTAAGAGGTGGAGCTTACTATAAAATATTTAGTCCACTGGTAGCTCCACCTTCATGAATAGATTAATGGTACCTCTTGGTAAGTAGGTCAGGATCTGTGGGATTAGATTAGTTCCCACAAGGATTGGTTATAACAAGCAAGTTTGGAATCTCCCACTGAATCCCTCTTCTGCACACACTCCTGGCATTATGATGTCATCTATTGTGGGGTCTTCACCACAGCCAAGCCACCACTGTAGCTTGTCCCTGAACCCCCAGAACTGTGAGCTAAATAAACCCCTTATCTTCATAAAATCTCATCCACAGTGGTTATAACAAGCAAGTTTGGAATCTCCCACTGAATCCCTCTTCTGCACACACTCCTGGCATTATGATGTCATCTATTGTGGGGTCTTCACCACAGCCAAGCCACCACTGTAGCTTGTCCCTGAACCCCCAGAACTGTGAGCTAAATAAACCCCTTATCTTCATAAAATCTCATCCACAGGTATTTTGTTACAGTAACTCAAAATAAATTAAAATACATAGAAGCTGAAGACATAAAAAAATTACAAACTTCTTTCTACATTTTTTTAATTTCTCATTTTACCAAGATGCAAAACAACTGAAACAGTCATTAGATATGAATGATACATAGTTCATTCATGTCTCTTTTCCTCAGAGAGCTACTTAAACCTACATACTAAGACCCCCTATGTGTAACATTGAAAGAAGAAAAAAAGGTGAGATGATCTTGGTAATACAGTCCCCTATGAAAAATGTTAAAATTCTCTAGTTGCACAATTTATGTAAGATTTATATCATCATCATCATCATCATCATGACTGTTAAAAACAGAAGAAGTCCAGCAAAAGTCCCTTCACCTAGTCCTCATATCAGGTCAATCCAGAGAAGATGGAACAGTTGTGGAAGGACATCCTCCACCACCCCATAGCCCTGAGTATCAACAAAGTCCCAAGGCCCTGGGAAGGAGGGTCATCCCCAGCCAGGAGTGTGGCCAAGGCCAGTGCCTGGAGGCTGGGACTATAGGGCAACTCAAATTTTAAAGTTCTAAAATCAGGACTGTTAGCTAATTATCATAAAATTATTTTATTTTTATTTATTTTTTAAGAAAGACAACAATTCATTAGGAAAATTGCTTAAGAAGATCATCACCTATTTCGGGTTTTACTATTTTTTGATGGGGTATCACCAATGATGCACGATGAAAAGCTAGAGCTCATCTCACACACACCGAACATGTGAAAGATCACTAATGGTCTTGTCACATGATATTGCATAGCAAGTCTATCATTTTATATCAATTCCAGACAACAGTCAGACGATTAGCAAACACCCTTTGCCTAAGAAAAGCAAAGGAAGATTCTACACTAAGGCCTTTGTTAGGCCCTCAAAATAGAACCTATTTCCACACCAAGTCCAAGGATTGAGTATCGGAGAGAAAAGATGCCAACTCAGCATATATTTCCTATCTTCTGCTGTTGAAATTCAAGGCAATGCATTGGTCTTCTTCCTATTAGGCAAGTTGCCCATGGGCATAAACACCCAGGCCATGCAAAAAATGAACCGAGTTGGAGAAGTTAGAAACAAGGTGGAGAAGACACGAAGGCTGCTACTTTCCCTAAGAGAACCAAAATACACTGATGTCAGAACACTTGTGTTCGAATCCTGACTCTGTCCACGCTGGTGTGTGTGTCCTTTGGCTCATCACTCCAACTTCCCAGTCCACACTTGGATCACAAAGAAAAACAAAGCACCTAAAAAAGATGACCTGCAGTACCTAGAAGTCTGTGAATCCTTTTGAAACATGAAGATTTGTGACCTGATTTTTTTGTAAGCTTCTATTCTTATGCCCTAGATTTTTGTAAAAGTAAAATGCTCAAAGTTTTTATTACTGGAAACCTAAAATATAAGCAACTTCTGCTTCAAAGAAAGTAAAAGATTTAAAACGTTTGCCCTCAGGCCTGACCAAAGGTGTTTTTTAAAATCAGGTATTATAGTACCTTGGAGATTTAAGGTGAAGATTATTTTCAAAAACATGGCACTGGCTACAGATCTACTCAGCCCATGTTGGGTGCAGGAAATCCCTGTTTATCCATGAGGAAAGTGATTCCAGATCTCCAGTCAATGCCTGAAACTATGGATTGCATGGTACTGGGTTGTTTTCTTTCTATAGCTATCTATGGCAAACTCTGACCTTATTGCTTAGAGAAAGCACCTCATGGCTCCTCTTTGCCATATCCAAGGAGACATGGCTTACTACTCTTGCAACTTGAAGCCATTACTAAATAAAATAAAGATTGGGGCCAGCCAGATAGTTCAGTGGACTAAAGCTCCTGATTAGGCAGAGCACAGAGTTGTGGTTCAATCTCCCAAACCACAAGCCATGCTGGCCACGCCCCCCAGGGCACACTTACACTGTGATTGATACTGTGTGTGGTGGCGTGCACCTGTAATCCCAGCCCTGGGGAGGTTAAAAACAGAAGGATCACTGAGTCTGATCTATGTAGTGAGACCCTGTAGACCGTGAACTAAATACATTTGTGAATCTGATGATTGAGATGGCATCTTAATGACTAATGAGTGGGTCAGGTACATAATACAGGTACACAGGACAAAAGGATACTTCACATCACAGAGAAAGTGCAGCAGAAAGATATGAGATTTCATTACACTATTCAGAATACCACACAATTTAAAATTTATGAACTATTTATTTCTGGAATTTTTCCATTTAATATTTTCAAATCCCAGTTCACCCAAGGAAACACAAATTACATGAAATAAATCCCCAGATAAGGAGAATGAATGTATTTCAAATATCACTAATGTCAGGGCTACTCATTGCAATTCATATTACATAAATGATCCTCTGTGAAGTTCACATTTCTGTGGTCCTAATCAGTGTCATTACATGTTATACTGAATTCTCAACTAAACACACGTCGTTTGGGTCTCAAAATAGTAATGCAGTGGCCACTACTTACTGGCACTTACACTACTGATGCTAACACTAGAGTTCCATTACTTAACTCTTATAATCCTAGGAGGTAGGAACTTGATTATCTCTTGCAACAGATGTGGGGATAGATTTGGGCACTGCTAAAAGGCAACTTGTTAGTCACAATAGAAGTCAAGACTCTGGGTCAGGTCTGTCTAATGCACACAGCCCAGGTTGGTCATCTTTGTCTCTGCTCTCCTCTCACTTTCCAGGGCCCTGGGTTAGGACAGTCTCTTCATTGTTCTACTACTAAGCCTTTCCCCACCCTTCTCTGACTTGCATACCACTGACACCATCATCTTCCTAAAACACCACTTCAATTGTGCTTGTGCAGTTCTAGAGACTTTTAAACACCCGTACCAGAAACATGAACATATTTTTTTTTTAATCTGTTTTAAAGCATCAGGGGGAAAAAAATAATTAAGCATCAGGGAGCTCACAAGGGTATAAAATAGATGGAGGATAAAGCCTAGGAGAAGCAAATCAGGAAAAGTAAGCTTGACATTTAAGGCTCTTGTTCTAGGCTAGGGAATCTACTGTCTTAAAAGAGAAAACAGGGGCTGGGGAGATGGCTCAGTAGGGTAAGTGCTTCCCTGGCAAGCGCAAAGGCCTGAGTTCAATTCCAGGTTCCACAAAAAAAAAAAAAAAATTAAAAGAGAAAACACACAGCTCACTCAGGTGAGAAAGGGAGCAAATATTGTAGATCAGTAACTAACCAGGAAAAGGGAGTTCTAATAACCACCTCACTCATGCTTTGTCAGTAATAAAATGGAAATAAGTACAGTACCCTCAAGGACCAAAGTCCAGCTTTGAATCATCTCAACCCCTGATCAAATTAAAATGATCTGGAATTACGAGATATGAATGTGAATCTTATCTTTATGAAGACAACAATATTTGAGGGTCCATATTATCTCTGGAGCTTTTCATATTCAATGACCAGCATTCAGTCAATATAACAAGGAGTATGAAGATAAAAAGCAATAAAATAAAATTAAAAAACAAAAAGATCCCCAGTCTGCTGCACTGGCCCCACCCCTGGAGCTCCCTAAGACAGCAACTGGGACTGGGCATGGTGGCATATGCCCATAATCCCAGCACGTGAGAGGCTGAAAACCGGAAGGATCAATAGGAGTCCAATCTGTGTAATGAGACCCTATTGATGCTGTACTAAATACATAAAAAAAAAAAAAAATGAAGATGAAATCAAACCATTCTCACTTAGAGAATAATGTAAGATTTTCTGTCGGTGGAGACATAGTTCCTCAGTTGACAGAAACACAGTCATAGGAGACACATCTAAGTGGGGCAAAGTGTGGAACTAAGTGACTGAGAAGAGGCCTGGTGTTTATGCCTGTGTCACAGAAGCTGAACACAGCCTGCTTGGTCCCACTTCCCAGGCAGCTGTGTGAGTTCTGTTTACATCACAGCCAGGTACCCTACATAGCCAGGTGCCCACCCCACTCATCAACCTGCGAGGAAAGCTAACTATAACCCACTTTCATCTGTGCACTCCTGAGTTTTGCCATGTGCCTTCTCAGTACCCACCCGCCCACTGCATCAGCAGGTATTTCTTAAGCACACGGGATTACCAGGACCTGTGCTGAGCGCTGTGGAGGATTGAGAGATGTGTGAGATGTGACCCTTATCCTCAGGGAACTAACAAGCTAGCTGGTTATGTGAGACATAAATCATGTAAGGCCAAATAATAATACCACAATTATAATAATAAAATTATGCAATAAAGATCAGAAGGCAATATAAGATTAATCGCCAACTAAGTTAGCTAGTTCACAAGGAATATATGAAGTATTATTAAGTGGGTTTGTAAAGAAAAGCTTTATGGCAAAGGAAGAGTTTTAAATGGAGAGGCATTACCTAGGCAAAAGATGGGGACAGGCAAGCCAGGTAAAGGGTTGCTGTTCCGCACCAAAGCAGAGCCAGGAAAGATGTGTTTGCTGATAAAGGCAGAGCTACCTACCCATGGACCACCATGGGTGCAGTTTCGGAAGACCCCCCCTAGCACATGGGAGCAAGTACTGGACTGAACATTTAATATCCATCACTTCTAACCTGTACAACAGCTCTTACCAGTTATTATTCCCACTGTACAAACAAGGAAAAGTATAACTAAGAGGGTAATCCATAAAAAAGAAGGAAGAAGAGCAGGAGCAGTGGGGAGGGGAGGGGAGGGGACAGGAAAGGCCAGGCAAAGGAGGAGGAGAAGGAAAAACGAATGCAACACAGAAAAGAGATAAAAAGGAAAGAACTGGGAAAGCAAAAGAAAGGAATGTGCAAGTTACACAAGGCAAAGAGGCTTGAAGCCAAGTCTTTCTAGACGGTCTCAAATGCCTGGTTACATTCTGAACTAGTCTAAATAAGCTATTAAAAGATTTCGGAGTGTGTGACTTCAGAAAGGCCATGCAACAGTACCATAAACCAAGTGGCACTAGATACAGAGCCCAACAGACAGGGAAGGTGTTAAGAGCAGAAAATACTTCTCGACTCAGCACAGTGACTGAAAGAACATACAGAAAACAGAATAAACACAAGTGACAATACACTCTCAGTAGAAACATAATAGCAAGTTTCACTGGTATTTTTTTTTCCTGGCCACACAATAATCCTTCCCAAAATACAAGGACCTTTTACATGATATTCTATAACCTTCACCGTACTTTGTACCTTCTCAGCAAAAGCAAGAGCTTCCAGGCACAATTACATGAACTGAAAGAAAGCTGAAGTTCAATGCTGAAAATCATCATCATTTTTTCCATCACAAAATTTGTTCCAGTGCTTACAGGAGTCAGACGCTAAGCCAAGAGCTTTCCATGCACTGTTTCTTTAACCTTCCAGCAAGCTACATGAGGCACTGTATCTTCCTTCATTTTACTGAGGAAATGAAGGTCTTTACCAAGCTCAACATCTATTAAGCTGAAATTCAAATCCAGATCTGCCTTCCTCTAAAAATATTCTGAATGCAGTGTTTTTCAAACCTCTGATAACTATCCAATAGGAGGTAATGGAATCAGTTCACTGGGTGAAGATTAGCATTACTGGATTATAATCAGCATTTTATATTTAATTTTAATGTGCTGGGATATAGAATAGAAAATACCATGGCCCATCACAAATAGAGTAAGTATTGTTTACTAAATTTTTTTTTTTTTTTGTGGAATAGGGGGACTGAATTCAGACCCTTGCTAGGGAAGTGCTTATTCTACTGAGCCATCTCCTGTCCCCATTATTAAACTTTTTGGTCAATTTTACATAGTGTCACAGTCTGTCATATTGGATTATAGCCAACAGAAATGCAGGAACATTGCATTAGGCTGAAATGCTTCCTGAGTGGTTGACAGGTGTGTGTGTGTGTGTGTGTGTGTGTGTGTGTGTGTGTGTGTGTGTGTGTGAACGAGTAACATAAGTAGTGAAAAACAAACAGGAGAATACAGAAAGACAAAAAGAAGCAAATGAACTCTTAGTAGTGGGTTGACCCCTAGGAGATAGAAAAAAAAATGTATGGGAGAAGCAAGTCTGGCATGAAAATATGTTCAGAGCTAAGACAACCTGGTCCTTCTCTATGGGGAGAGGTGTGAGACCTTCCCAATTGGCTGTGCTTGATACTTCTTCACCTGCAGTATCTGTCTGCATCACTCTAAATACTCAGCTGGGACCCTGAAATATAAAATCTAATTTCAATTGTCAGTCATGAAATTAGAAAGACATGTAACATTTGGATGGAATGCCAGACATAGAGAAAAATAAGCCTCTAAACTGTGCACATTATCTACACTTACACAAAACTGAATTTTGAAAGCTTTGCTAAACTTCAGGAAAGTGAGTAAGTAACAAATTAGTTGCATCATATTCACCATGTCACTGGTATCTTTATTTCATGCATTCATTGAATTTTTGAAAGCTACATATCATGGGTTTGTTAAAAAATTTGAGATTCCAGCCTAATTTTTTAATATGGTCTTAAACCATTCAACCATGACTTCTACTAGGTGGATTTTTTTCTGGATGAATCTGCTGCAGAACTGCCACAAAGGACAATGCTAAGTGCACCATAATCCATACATATACTTTTCCGTCCTATTTATACCAGTATTCCTAAACTGGTATTCAACATTATTACCTAGGGGACTTTTCCAGAAATTCTCTGGCTCTCTTCTGAGAAGAAGAAACAACAGTAATCTGTAATTATCTTAGAGCAGTTTTGATGGGAAGTACGGGAGTTCACTTAGTACCCATTGGCCCAGTGGCCTTGAAAGTCTCCAGCTGAATCAAGGGAAAAGAGGAGACCAAGTGTGACTGGAATTCGTTATCACTGGGAAATAAATGCACATGTAGCTAGTACTCCTAGAAGCCCGGACCACAAACAGATTCTCCACACGAGGACTCATCCCGATTACAGTTTACCGTATTTGTCATTCCAGCCACATTTTTTTTAAAGAGGATAAAAATATATTTAAAACACACACACACTTAGAAACAAGACAAAATGACAGGAATTCAGCAATGGTTGCTATATTTGCACGTTGTTGTCTTCAAATTAGTTGCTCAGATTACCAGATAAAAGCAAGCAACATTGGTCAAAAACATTAGAAAGAAGAGAGAAAAATTATTCAAGCTATCCTGTGAATATACATACATATATATCTTTTTCCCTTCCTTCTTTCTTTACTCCTTTCCCTCATCCCAGTTGTTTCCTCCCTTTGAACAGGTTCTTTGCCTCCATAGTATCTACTGTACTTTTTAAATTTTATTTACTCTTTCAGGTTCTTACACTAGCAAGACAATACCATATTTACACATGTGGGTCTAATTTACTTCACTTAATGCAACTTCTCTAGTTGCATTCATTTACTGCTAAAGCCTTAAGGGCTGGGGAGATAGCTCAGGGGTCTAGTTGCCTGCCTGACAAGTACAAGGTTTGATCCTCGGTACCACATACTGTACCAGCCACCGAAATTGGACATGGTGGCACAGCCTGTAATCCCAGCACTGGGGAGGCTGAGAAGGGAGGATCACTATGAGTCTGAGCTGTACAGCAAGACCTTGTACCAAATTAATTACCTAATTAAAAATAAATAAAAGCCTTAAGATTATCTTTATAGCTGAATATCTTTATAGCTGAAAATACCACATCGTTTTAATCCATTCCTCAGTTGATGGGCATTTGGTTCCAAGATTAGCTATGACAACTTGTGCTGCTATGAACATAGGTCCATACAGCGCTGTAGTATGATGTTTTCAGATTTGGATTAGATGGTCCATACTTTGCTTAGTAAGCAAAAATTTTGTCTCCTTTTGGAAAATCTTACCATAGCTACCTCAAAACATTTACCATCTCGCCACCCATTACTTGGATGCCTGAAGCAGTGAGCTTCAGCCTCTGATATTAAGGTACACTGCTTCATCACAGTCTCCAGCGGATGGAGAAACTGACTGAGAGCCTCCATTTATGTGCTCAAAGAGACACCACTACGAGCCTCGTTTTTAGTAGAGTGAACAAGCAGTCATTTCAGAAAACAGTGCCACCTCACACGAACAGGTCTTCACCTGGACACAGAGCTCTGAATGCACCTGCTGCACGTCATGTCCACGCAGATGTGTGCTTCTCTTAGTGAGCCCCAAAGACAACACTCTGGGAAAATTGAGGAAACCAGTTTAAGCACATTAGTGGGAAAGCAGTCAGACGTCCCCACCAAGCCCTTTCCACACCACCCCGACCCGTCCCGTCTCCCTTGCCCTCCCCCACTGCCACTTCAGTCCCCACGTGCCTCAGTCTGCTGCTACCATCACTTATACCCTCCTTCCGTGCTCACTAGTGCGGCCTAGCGCCTTTCATGCCTGTATTGTACAGATCGTCCGTTTTCAGGCCACCCTACCTTCAGTGCATTTCCGCACTCTACTTGAAATTCCACAATCCCCAAGACATCTGCGCCCCTTACTCAGACACCTTTCACTGCTTTTCCACTGGTGTCCTCAGGAGAGAGTCGATTCTCCATCAAGACGTCTCTACAAGTGCCTTCCCTAAGCCTCCAATACCCTCGGCACCCTTGTCTACCTTGGCATTCACAGAACCCTGTGCACCTCCACTGCCACATGAGCACTACCTCCCTTTGGTGGTGTCTTGGCCGGACTCACTTGTCTTGCTTCCCTAGAATGCCCGTTCTGTGGTCCCACCCACCTCCCAACGGAGCAGCGCTTCCACTTCCGTATTGCAAATCAATCTCACTGCCTTGCTCTTATTATTGGCTCCCACTGCAAAAACTGATGATCGGCCCAGACACCTCATTACAAACGTACGGTTTATCACTTCACCTAAGCTTGCAGTCTCTGTAGGTCTTCTCTACTTTTCCCTCTTTAGCTTTTGATCCCACTTCCACACAGGTGCAACAGTAGATCTTTCAATCCCCACGCTTCCTAATGCACTTCTTCCTAGCAATCACAGCGAAGGATTTTTCCTTTAACTTAGAGAAAATAGAAGCCTTTCGGGTTCTTCTCAATTTCTAACTCTCCTCCTTCTTCAAGCTTCTCTGGAAGAATAAAGTGGCCTCCTTTATTCTTTTTCCAGTCCAAGTGAAAGGTAAAGAATGCTATAGGGGAATGAAAAAGTTTAAGAGGGGAGATAGCTCGGGGGCACAGCTCTGCCTGGCAAGTGCAAAATCCTGAGTCCACTTCCTGGTACCCTCTCCCCAAGCAAAACAAAATGAAACACGAGCAGACAGCGCTGTCCAGATAGCTCAGTGGATTAAAGAGCCTGTTTAGGCAAACTCAGGGACCGCAGTTTGATCCCTGGCAGCACACCTGTAATCCCAGTGCTTGTGGACTCACTATGAGTCCAATCTGTGTAGTGAGACCCTGTAGACCCTAAATTAAAATAATAAAATAACAAAAGGAGAGATACTGAAATTGGGTTTGGGTCTTAGGTTTGAAATATTTGGGGGATTGTCCTAAAAGAGATGTTGTATGCACAATTAGATGTATAAGGCTAGAGCTCAGGGAAAAAGTCCATCTAGGGGAAATTTAACCAACCATCTCTGAGATTATTCAAATGCCATCTCTACAGTACCTCTCCTGCCAATGAGAGAGACATGTGTCCTCTTTTCCCTTGAATTCATAGAACACACTCCTCTAATGATTACCATGTATCTCATGCTGCATTCCAATCACCATTTCCCTTTTATGTGTTTTAGTCTACTGAAAAACAGAAAGGCTCCCCTGGAGCTGGAAAACTATATTAACATTGCTAAATGGATTTATACCTAAAAGTAGAAACAGTCACCTACAAACTCCTGCAGGTACCCAAGTAGCACAGACAGCCCCTACCCAATAGACATTTTGCAACAACGGACTTTTTCTGCATGCTCAATATGATCACATGTGGCTACTGAATCCCTCAGTGTGGCTGGCATAAATAGAGAAACCCTTCCCACCAAAGACATAAGTACAGTTTCCAGACTGGTTCTCCTCTGCAGAGCACAGTGGCCTGGTCCAGTGTGTGGTGGAAACAAAGCAGCTGCACAGGACAACCCTGTGGAGTTGATCACCGTTCTGACATGGAAAATACTCCTTTGAGAAAAGCTGAGTCGCCGGGCGTGGTGGCGCAGGCCTGTAATCCCAGCACTCGGGAGGCTGAGGCAGGAGGATTGTTGTGAGTTCGAGACCAGCCTGAGCTACAAAGTGAGCTTAAGGCCAGCCTGAACTGCATAGTGAGACCCTGTCTCAAAAAGACCAAAAAAAAAAAAAAAAAAAAAAAGAAAAGCTGAGTCTTCAAAGGTCTGAGTCACACCCTGCAAGCTTTGGGAACCCAGCCCATTAGTGAACAGGAGCCTTCTGTGTGAGGCACTGCCTGATCCCAGTGGAGACCTGCAGGCCCTTGAAAACACCGCCAGCTGGCAGGGACAGAGGATCCTCACTCTCTACTACAGAGACATTAACAGTAGCTAATGACTTATTGAGTGCGTGAGGGTGTTAGCCAGCTTGAAAGCACATTAGGAGTATTAGCTCCCTAGATCCACAGCAACCCTCTGCAGTAGACACCACTATCAGTCCCATCGATGGATGAAGAAACTAAGGTACTCAGGTTAAATACTTGCCCAAGGGCACAGAGCTGCTACTGAGTGGCAGAGCTTTGATTTGCACAAGTATCTTGGGCCCTTAGCCTTTGCTTTCAAAAAATTTAATTTTTAAATCTTACACAGTAATTATACGTTCTTGTGACAATGTGTCTTTGCAATACACAGCGTATAAAATATACAATGACCAGATTAATATTTCAGGCATTTATTATTTATTTGTGTTGGAAATACCCAAAATACTGTCTACTAGTTAATTCAAAATATTCAATTAATTGTTGTCAACCACAACTACCCTACTGTGCTACAAAATGTGAAAAGTTATTCTGGCCATCCAACATAGTTTTTTATTTCCTGGAATGTTATTTTACTTCAGCACCGTATGGAGTATTTAAGAAAACACAATTTTCAATTCATAATGATTCCACACATTCCATTTCCCCATTATTCCATTATTACTGTCTTAGTTACTCTTCTCATTGCTGAGAAAAAATATCCACCTCCCACAAGTTAAAGGAGGAAAGGCTGATACATAGTTCACAGTCTGTAGAAGTTTTAGTCCATAACCAGCTGGCTCCAGCATAGGGAGCTTTAAAGAGAACAGTTTATGGCTGGCAAAAGTTAACCGAACAACAAGAAACCTTACAAGTATCTTTCTGGCCCTTTTACCTATCCGGATTACTGAGGGCAGGTAGCACTCACATCCTTAATCTTAGTGCCCTGGGAACTGGCATTGCACCATGACTCAATTCCAGTATCACATGCTTTAGATTCACCCAACTCTAAAAAGCCCCCACCTATAACAACCCCACTCTAAGGAGGCCCACATTAAGAGCCACAGAGGTTTCTGTGCTTTTGTCCAACTCAGCATCCATGCAGGAGACCTGTGCTACAGAGGCCACAGCAAGGACCACAGAGCCCTGCTGCCCATATGCCCTGTGCCAACTCTGGTAGCTGGGCCCAAAGAGCAGAAAGCGGTTTCCCAACCTCTCCTACCCAGCCCCCCTCAGAAGCCCACATTTCCCGCTCCTTTCAGTACCTTCCTGGTAAGAGGGAATCAAGATAACATATTGCACATCCTGGCCGACCCGAGCTGTATTTTTGCAGTTTGCACTAGGAAAACAATTATTTCCCCACTCCCACATGCCAAACAAAAGTGTCTTCCTCTCTCCACGCCACGTCCTCCCTCTCCTCTTTAAGAGCAACAGGAAAGAACCAGTGGGGATTTTTCCTGTTACATCACTTGGGTATATTCTCTAATTGTTTCATTTTAGTTTCTGCTTCATAAAAGGGGGTCACTGAGCCTGATGTATGGGCCATCTACCCAGGTCCTTGAGGGGTCTTTTGAAAGCAGAAGTTAAGTGTGCCCTGTCTAGCCTGTTACTGATTAACCTAGAAAACTATTTCAGGAACACAAATAAGTCCCACAGAAAGCTAATGTTCTACTACCTTAATGTCAGTTTCACATTCATATTTATTTAAGGTTCTGAAAACCACAAAAGGCCTAAGCACGTTTAGTGTTTGTCCATTTCCATCTGTGGCATGTCAGTGCACATGAAGAGCTAACACTGAGCTATGAGGCCATTTTCCTTCCTACTCTAAAAATAATCTCTTTTTTAATATCAGAACCTCTTAGGAATGCCAAATTCCCCAGCCCAAAAACTCTACTCTGTCCTCCTTAAATCTCTCTGCACCCTGTTTGTCCTGTAACACTCAGTGCCAAGTCATTTTTCTCTTGGCTTTCAGGGAACAGTTGAGAACCTACCCTTCCAAGAAACTTGGCCCTGACCAATATAGACTCAACTGCTACACAACCCATACAAATGGGACACATCTAAGAAATACTGGGATGTTAACAGTGACAGTCAATCTTGTCTGGTTCTTGCTATTTACTTTCACAATGTAGAACTTCTTAATAGAGTCATCATGACCTTCACAGGGGCCCAAAATGCCTTTATCATGGAGGAGGATGGTGGCCACTATGCAGGACACAGGACAGTATTTAAGGTCTAATGGACACCATGGCTCCAGGACAGCACAGCTACCCTTGTATGGGGAGGGTAGCGATCAGGAAAGACTCCTTGGGCTCTTGTGCCCATCGCAAGTGCACAAGGAATGAACCTGTGGTAATACTACATCTTTATTCCCAAATCTTATATGAGATGAGGACCAGGGACTTGTGACCTTTAATGAGAAATCAACTTCCCATTCCCTTATGAAATTCAGAAATCCTCTAGTGTCCTCCACTTTCCCCACAACTATAGAAGCTGTTCAGTCTGGGAGTGGTGGGGGTTCCCCACTGAGTAGCTGTAACCATTTCCTAAGGCACTGATTTAAGAACCAATATAGAGGATAGCAGAACTCAAAATTTATACTTTGGTTTTCTCCCCTGTGAAATAGGGATATCTTTTTTTAGAGTTTATGGTAAGAATTCAGTATGATTCATAAGTGCCTAGTCTGAACTGATCAATAACTGTAATTACTGCAAGTTAATAATAATTTGTGCAAACAAAAAGTTTATGGTTAAGGATGCTTAAAAGCATTATTTGTAACAACAAAAACTTAGGTTGACCCAAACCCTCAGGTGTTTAAACAAAAAGTAGTAGTCAAGCAATGAACTATTTGGATTATAGAAGAATATTTAAATTGTACGAGAATGCTCAGAACATGAAAAGAATGCAGAGGAAGAGATAGGTTATCAATTATAAGGGAAATAAAGGGCCCTGACCAGACTACCAGGGTGGCCATGCTCTAGGTGGCTTTCCCACACTGGAGAGCCTTCTCCAACAGGGCTGCTGACAGCTGTCTATCCATAAGTGCTCCAAGAAAATGCTGCTTATAGAACCCAGGGCATGTGCCTGGCTGACACCATGTACCCAAGACAGTTTTGTGACCTGCAACTGCTCAGCTGGGGACACACCTCAATCCTAGTGAGGCATGCATACATTGAAAGTAAAGCCATTTCCTAGACAGCCAGCCTAGCTACAAGGCTTCATGGAACAGGGTCCTGTACAGTAAAGTTTCCCTCTTAGTCCCAAGTTTCCCAAGACAGTCTGCAAGTCAGGAGAGTACCCTGATATTTTTTCCAGGTATGGTGATCTAAACCAGGATTGCTCTATGATTGGGCTACATCCTCAACCCTTGTACTTTATTTTGACACAGGGTCTCCTAAAGGGCCCAGATACGACTTGAATTTGCCAATGTCCTCTGATTTTTATACAAAAATAAGAACCATCTGAAAATAAGAACATTCTTCTGAAAACAACTTAGAGAGCTTCCCTCGACCTTGTCTTCCTCCCTTGCTTCCATTATGAGGTCTCTGCAATGTCAATGAACTGAAATGAGATCATACTGCATCACGTGGGCCTACAGAGGAAGGGAAAAGGGCTTCCTTCTACATTGCTAGACTCTTGGAATAGGCTATGAACTAAGGAGAAAGAGTACAGCTTAATGGGAGAAAAACTATACATAAGTACCTATGTGTGCTAGGGAGTCCCACAGAACGTGAGTTTGGAAGGAGAGCCATTTGACCGGAGATGTTTATACAGCATTCGGTGCTACAGAAAGGAAGAGTTTGTAAAGTGGGCTTCTGGAAAGTAGTAGCCACATAAGTGATGGAGGCCACATAAAGTTGCTTTCTTATGCAGATAAATTCTCTGAAATAACAAATTCGGAGCAATCCTCATCCAGGTACAAACATTCTTTTTTTTTTCTTTCTGGAGGAACCGTGGATTGAACTCAGGCCCTTGCCAGGCAAGTGCTTATTCTACTGAGCTATCTCCCCAGCCCAAAGCATTCTTATTAACATAGATTTCTTTCTTTTACTTAAAACAAAAATTTTTTAAGGTAGAGTCTCACTGTGCAGTTCAGGCTGGCCTTGAACACACAATGTAGCCCCTGGCTGACCTCAAACTTGCATTGATCCTCCCGCCTCTGCTTCTACAGCACTGTGATTGTAGCTATGTGCCACTATATCCAGTCAGTTTCCTTGATAGATATCATTTTTTTAAACAAAAGCACAACTTTCCAAATATACTTTACAGTTTCCCAGAATAATCAGTTTGAAATACACCGAAGTGTGTTTTAAGGGTGACACATTCTGAGTCATCTTCTGAGGTGGAGTGTCCTGAGCTACAACAGCTCCTCATCCACTATGATTGACACATTTCTAAGATGGAAATCTGGATACCAAAAAGAGAATGACATTTGAAGTCAGAGACAGACAGAGGAAGGATTCACTTACAGGCTAAAGCACGCCTACAGCTGCCAGAAACCATGAGGCCACAGGAGAGGAATGAGTGGAGCAGACTGTCCCTGGGGGGCCCCCACAGGAGCCAACTCTGCCTGCACCTTAATTACACACTTCTGGTCTCCAAAATCATATGGGAATAAATTTCTGTTCTTTTATGCTGTCCAGTTTGTGCTCACTTGTGGCAGCGGTGGGAAACTAACAGAGTAGACAGTAGTGTGATTAAAAGGCAGGAGCAGGCAGCGCCCCTCATAGAACAAATCCAGCATGGGGGAGGAGGCACAGCATCCTTGCACGCAGAGCATGGAGCCCATGTGGGCAATGAGGCTTGGTACCGGCAGAGGAGGGCCTCTCGGAGCTGGGTGGTGGGACTTGCAGGCAGCACAGGCAGTGAGAAGGTCTTCCTCTCTGACATGCACAGCCAAGCGAAGTGAGACTAGGTATGGACAGGCAAGAGAGTAACTCGATAATGGGAATCCAGGCCTCTCACCGTGGGGGTAGGAGTTACAGACAGAAGGAGAGAAAAACAGCAAGGAGTAAGTCTGTACTCAAGAGTTTTTCACTAATCTCAATAAATATAGATTTTAAAAGTATGAGTAAGTATATACATAAATAATGTTCTCCCACCCTATCCATTAACACACCAATAGCAGAAAGTCTAGATAGTACTCAAATCATAGTTACTACCATAAATGTCATTCCACTCCCCACTGAGAGGAGCCAGAAATTCTTTTAGCCAGTGGTAGCTGGGACAGAGAATACAAAAAGACCAGCCTGAACCAGAATGGCTACCTACTAACCATGGGCAATAAAGTAGGGAGAGCTTTAAAGGCTTGGGGAACTCTCAAAAGGGCACCCCCACCCTGAAGGGGCTGGTGAAATGTCACATGTCTGCGAACCCAGCATCTCAGAGGCCAGAGCAGGAGGATCAAGTGTGAACCTAGCTGGTACAACTTAGTAACTTAAAGACAAACTTTCTCAATAAGAGCCTGAGTTCAATCCCCAGTTTCGCCAAAAAATAAATAAATAATAAATAAATAATAATTCTACAATAGAGACACCTGACAGATACCTCCTTCACCAAATTATCAAATGAACATCATCAACAAAGGGACAAATCAAAGTTATACACACTCTATGAATATATAAGAACCTGTGATATTCTTGTAAAAAAAAAATATATATATGTATAATATATATATATATATGACCTGCTTCTCATCATAAGGAACAACCCACAAGACCAAATTGATACTCCATAAGGTAACGGGGCTGCAACTGTCAAAAATGTTAAGTTTAAGAATGCTGAATCAAAAATAGCAGGACAGCCAAATGCACTGTTTGGGCCTAGATCAGACTCTTCCCACAAGGGACATGACTGAGACACCTGCCAGACTCCAACCAGGTCTGTGGATGAAGGGTTCCAATTGCCAATGTTAATCTCTGACTGACTATACTGTTGTAATTGCGCTGGAAAGTGTCCCTGCTATAGGAAAAACATAAATATTCAGGAGAGATAGGACATCAGTGTGGGCAAGTTTCCCCAAGGTGCCAGGGAAAAATAAAATTTTTGGTACCATTCTTGAAACTTTAGTGAAAGTATGAAATTAGTTCAAAAGAAGAAGACTTGGCAAGAAAGACAACAGCAAAGTATGTGAGTGAATTATGGTGGGGGGACTACAGATTTCTACAAATACAACCAACTTGAGAAAAGTGCCTGAGTTACTGGTGTAGCTCGGGAGTTTGGCAGAAAAAAGTGCTTTTGTTGTCCTTAAATTAATCTGCAGCAGTTTTTTCCTAATCTGGGCTCCAGAATCCCATTAAGTCTATACATGAATCACTCCATTAGCAGCAGATCAATCAAACAGCAATTGTTTGAACAAGGACTCTCCTCCCTTCACTTCCTTGGGGAAGTGAAGGGGCAATGATAGTCCATAAGTCACGTAAATTCTCAGGTTGTGTAGAAAACTAAAATTGAGACCACCAGAGAGCTGGACTGCACACTTTAGAGAAGGCTCTCAAAGGAAGGCACCAAAGAGTTACCTCCAGTTAAAATCTCTGCAAATATTCAAGTGGGATTCTTTAAACTTTAAAACACAAAGTTGATTTCCCAGCAGCACTGCCTGGCTTCATAGGTCAAGGTGTAAGCAACGTAAAAGCAAGAGACCCACCCAGCCCTGGACTCTCACAGGTTGTATACTTGAGTCTTACCCTTCAGAGGCCCCCACACCCTGGAGTTTTGAGCAGGGCATTTACATACAGTTCCAAGTTTTCACTGGAGCCCCCAAAGCTGGCATTCCCAGCAAAGTTTCACTTTCTACACCCTAACTTTCCACTTTTTTAACCTTGCAGGCCCTTGGCTCAAGCAAAACCCACCCAGAGTCAGGGCATTTTGTTTTTTATTTCACAACTTCTCCTTAGTTGTCAAAATCTAAAAAAACTTTTGGCTCTACTCTTAACCTAGAATAAAATTGAAGTTGCTGCTTTTACCCTTGAGGTCCCAAGCCAAGCATGTACAACTATTGTACAAGAGAACAGCTAAGAGACTGTACAGATGGAAAGTGAAACCAGTGGTCGAGAACAATTGCTTCCTTCTACAAAGACTGCACCAAGCAACCACTCTGACTGCCTTCTGCCAGCCAGCACTGACTGAGTGCTGGCTCTGCAACCAGAACACTCTGTTTAAAGCACAAATAGGACCTTGTCACTCAGGCTGAAGCACTGGGATGTCACCTGAACAGGCTCCCCTTCTTCATTCTCTGCTGTCTGTGCCCCCAAACTCCACCAGCAGCTGCCTCAAGACCTCTGCCCTGTCATCCCTCAGCCTTACGAGAGTCAGTCCCTTTCTCTGGCTGACTCATTTCTATTCATTTTTCAGATTAAGCTTTGAAATCACTTCCTCAGCAGGGCAGCTGGGCCATGTCCCCAAATCTGTCTGCTGCACTAAATAAGAATCTCCAAGAACCTCAACTGTTTTGTTCCACACTCAGACTCCAGAGATTAAAGCATGTCAAATGTCAATTCTCTATGAATATTTAAAATAAATAGGCAGTAATTCACTCACAAAGTCCCTCCTCTCCCTCTACAATTTCACTTTTCATGTTAGAGTCATTTGAGGACAACCAAGGTAAGAATATGTTAAAAGGAATGTTCCAGAAATAAACAATTTGTAAATTTTCAGTGATCTTATTACAGTACATTGTTATAACTATTTTATGTTATCATTTTTATTGTTAATCTCTTACTATGCCAACTCATAAGTATACTTTATTGCATATATGCATGTATCAGAAAACAGTATACAAAGGATTTGCTAGTATCCAGTTTTAGGTATCCACTGAGAGTCCTGGATACCTAAATTATCCTGCATTGTTAAGTGGGGGCTACTGTATATACTTCAGACATCATAACAAGCAATGGGAGATCAGAAAAGGAGCTTGCACCTAGTTAGAGAAGGCTCACACAGCAGCAATGCAATGGAGAAAATGATCAACTGCCATAAAAAGAAATATATGTTGTGGTAAATTCTACCGAGGAGGGCAGTAAACACACTTTTAAAATTATCTCTTGTAAATAATGCTTTAAACTATTTTAGATTTTCAAACTATATCCTGTAATCTTGTTTATTTTAACGTTTTGAAATAGGAATTTACTAGAGATGTACAAATATTCACCAATACCACAGCACCTGATACCAATTTATCATGGATGGTGAGTATGGTGATCATATAATTTATTGTCCAAAATGGGACACTTTTGAGTGTGGATGGAGCCATGTTCATGGGTGTCCTGGAAACAGATAAAGAGGAACTGTTGGTCCTTAGGAAAACCAGGAGGACAGAATCATCTGGCCACCGTGACTACCTGGAGAGGAACAGGTTGCCCTCTTTTATTCAGAATGTTGGGGCCGGGAATGCTTCAGAATGCAAAAGATTTTGGAGTTCAGAAAGATAATACAGTGCATATGTCATATGGAACATTAACACCCCAGCAGTATTTAGGCAAAAAGTCTTCATTCAACAACATAGTCTTTCTGCAGCAAAACATGTACATTTACACTGACGGGGATAAATAAGAACTATGAATAGCTTTGTGTCAGTTCAAGGCAGAATATCCTGCCAAATGAGTCATGATAATAACTTTAAGTTTTCAGAGCTTTCTGGGTTGCAAATAAGGGATTTTGAACCTACAGAACATTTCAAGTTATTTCTGTCCTTGAAATATATTGTTATGATGCCACACAGGAAAATCAGCATCTTGTGCCTTAAATTATATTTACATTACAAGTTAATCTGGCACCAACTAAGCTTAATTTTATGAATAATAACACTTTCTAGTTCCGAAATGGAAGTTTAATACAACCTGCTCCTACCTAACAGAAAGTGAGAACTACGTTTCCTGAATGATTTTACAAATATGAAATCTGAAGTAACCATTTAAAATTGTTATTTCCTTGACATCAGGCTTGCCAAGCAACAAAATAAGTGTTCCAAGGTACCAATATAATACATAACTCACTTATAAAATGGGAAATGGTTTCAATACAATTCAAAGATACCATGAAAATATCCTTCCTCCTATCCATTCATAATGACATTTGTAAGGCCATTATTCTTTGCCCCATGACATTTTAAATAGTTGATTTCAAAAGTTAAATGTATTATAAACAACACTGCTAAGTGTCAACTTAAATTGAGTTTATTACTTGTTTTTCTCTGTGTAGGCAGTGAGAGTGAGATTCAGGGCATCTACCCAGTTGCTGAGCTAGAAGAGCCACGCTGCCACTGACACAGACCCACACCTCTGATAGAAACCATGGTGTACAATAGTAGCACGGGTGCAAATTTACACACACACACACATAAGAACTGTCTGGAAAGTTTACCTCTTCCATTTCTTTTATCAGGTAATTATGTATCATCATAAAGTGAGAAGAGTAACATACATTGAGCTGCTTATGTTCTACATGAGACACAGGCAGAAACTGAACTCAGACATCCTGGACAGTCCAGGAAGTGTGAAGAAAGAACGACACTAAGGCTAAAGGGGTAAAGATAGTATCTTGGTAAGCTAAAGGCTTACTTAAGCTTTTGCATTTTCAGCTACTTACTTAACTTTTTTGTAAATGTATAAATGCAAAAGTCAAAAAGATATATATGATAGCTTACATAATTGTATTGCTGATTTCTGCTGATTGATTGAAAGAAGTTAATCTACATTTTTTTCTCTCTTTTCTAATCTTCTATAACTTGTTTGACCAACTTTGCATCTGGCAATCTGAACAACTAATTTGCAGACAATGATATGCAATATAACGACCACTGCTGAATTCCTATTATCTTGTTTAATGAAATTCTGTATTGTTTCTGATTTTTTAAAAATTATTTATTATTCTCTTTTAAGAAAAACAATACTTTTGCCCCACTCTCAGGCAATAACTTTGTGATGGGCAGGCGGGGCACTGCCACAATAATGACCAGCACTCTAGCTGCACTCACCACCAACCTCCTGCAAGCTCTCATGGAATCTCACAGTGACCCTAGAAAAATAGTGCCATTGCTATCCTCCTTTTCAGCAGAAGACTTGGACTGCAGCAAAGCTGGTTCTTATGTAGCACTCCATTATGAGAATTACTGACAACCAGGCTCCAACGTGGGTAGTGTAAAATCCATAGCAAATTGTTTTCTTCAAGCTGTGCCCTTCGAATTCCCCACCACAAATGCAAGAAGATGAGTACGCTTTGATGTCTCTTAGTTCTGGCACTCACCTTCTTGTGTCAGGACCAGGAAACAGAAAAGTCCCCAGCCATTTCCCAATACTTCCTGCTTGGTTCTGTCCATTTTCAGAGTGAATGAAAATTAAAAACACAAACCATCCATTAGGCAAGATGGAGCACGAGATAATTGTGTTGACAGGGACTTTTTCTTAAATAGGAAGAGTTTTGACTCTATGACCTCAGGGTTATGCCAACAAAAACAAACACATTTTCTGCAACCCATCACAACAAGTCAGGTAGCAAAAATAAGCCTCGGCATAAAACCTGAAGTCCCTAAACTTGCCCTGCAAAACTGAAGGACCTCCATTTGGCAGCTCTCTTATTGCAGAAGCGTCAACATTTCCGTGCTGGAGATGAAGCAGGAAGAGGGGCTCTAAGGGTGGAAGCCAACAAAGAAAAGAATGTGAGCACATAAGGGGGAACTGAGGAAAGGACTTCCTCTCCAGGAGCCCTGCTTCTTCCTAAAAGACCACTTTCCAAGTTGCAGTTTCCTAAAGAACATAGATTTTCCCCCAAGCAAATCATTCTATGCCTCTCCAGCATGAAGAGTCGGGGGTTATAGAACAGGTCATGTCCATACCCAGAAGAACAGCTTGGCCCATGAACTTATGCATATGGCTGCTTCTGAACCAGTGAGCCTTGATGGGCTGTCCATGTTCAGAGCCCAGCTCTCTCACTTAGCTGTGTGACACTGGGCAGCTACTGACCTTCTCTGTTTTCACTGGGCTTTGGGGAAGATTGAATGAAGAGACATGCAAAACATCCAGAATAACATTTTACTTTGCACTATACTACAGGCTGGGACATAAACAAGAACAAAATTTCCAGATAGCCACTAGGCCATAGATATAAAAATTTTACATGACACCCTTAGGCCTTATCACTCCCACCAGGGTTTCTCAGATAATTCAATCAGGTGTAAACATGCTTTCTTTTAAGAATAAATAAACCTGCAATAATGTGTTGCAGAAACAAATGCAATATCCTGTTTTGTAGCAAATAAGAAAGGTATCTGAAGCTACACAAATAAATTATTCTCCAGATCTCCTAAATTACAAACATCTATAGTATGTTTAATCTATCATGTTTTTAAAGTATTTTCAAGATCAATTCATGTAAAGTAATTGGGCATAAAAGGGTATTTTAGAATAGCTGCTGAAAATATGTTAAGAAATTTCCAAGCACACTGGAACCATTGAATATGTTCAGCCCTGGACCCCAGCACCAGCACCAGCTTCCACAGTTCAGCAAAGCAATGACCACAGACAGATTTCCCAGGATGTAGACTAGAGCTCTCACTCCATTTTCAGACCTTGTTTCCATAGCAAAAGCGGGTAAAGAAGCAACCTTAATTTCCCTCTGATCAGTTCCTCCTCTGAGCACTGTCTGGAGCTGCAGGGAAAGGAAAATGACCTCTTAAAGGCACAGCTTCTTCTCCTGGGAATCAGAAAGGAAGTTCACTTACGAGTCCCTCTTTTCCTTCCCCAAAGATTGGTCTCTTGGCTCCATCCTTGTAAGCAGCCACGAGCAAGCCCCAAAAACACTGGGAAAGAAAGAACTAGTAAGCTGCTCCCTGCCCCAAGATGGGGTTAAAACCCACACTGCTTTTGGAAATCATAATTTGAAAATGTATTGAGTATTGCGTCTTGGCCTTCTGACTGTAGGCAACTACAAGGACACTGAGGATTAACCTAGTGCACTGTAAAGCTTAGGAATACAGCACACTGGGAAGTGTACTGTGTGTGTGTGTGTGTGTGTGCGCGCGCGCACGCGCGCACGTGTGTTCCTGTATGTGGTGCTGGAGACTGAACTCAGGCCCTTCACACTGAACTACATCCCCCGTCTATTTTTAAGTTCCACGGTGAGGTAGGATCTCACGGAGTTAACAAGCTGTCCACGCTGAGCTTGCTTATGATCGTACTCACTGGGCTGGCTAGGATCTGTGTGGTTGGCTCCTGCTTCTGCTGCTCGGCATCACTGGAAAGGATCCTGTTGCACATAATAGGCCAGGAAAAAGTGCACGAGAAAATTTAAAACTCATTAAGCCAAACCGTCATCAGTTAGGGCAAGACTATGTGGAGAAAATCTATTAAGATAGTGTGCCTGGAAAAAGGACAGCACCACGTGGGCAACTCAGGCCATGCTGGAAAAGGAAGCGCACAGCAGGAAAGGAGAAAAAACTGAATTAGCTGGGGTTTTCAAGTCCCCAGCTACCTTCTCTTCCTTTTCATACTTGACAGACCTACCAGAGGTGTCTATCCCCTGCGAGGAACACAGAAATGATGAAGGGAAGCAGTGCATGCAGTACCTGCTAGAAAAGTTAGATAATGAGGATTCTTCTATAGGCTAGCACCAAGAGACCCCAGAAACTACAAGCATGAAACTACAAGCATGAAAGGACAAAACTGTTCGGCACCTTGGGATTGCAAGTCAATCATTTGCAGACTACCCTGAAAACCAAAGCCTTTCAAAAGACAACTGCCTAAGAAAACCCGCCCTGAAAAAAAGCTGATTTTAAAGGATGACATCCTTTTCCCTGGAATAAAAATAAGTGATTCCCTCCCCTCACTAGGCACCTGCAGGCTGGTCCTGGCTACTCCCTTCTTGCAGCCAGTCCTCCTTTGTGAATTTCCTTTGAGGGCTTTTGCTTTGCTTTTGGGTTTTGTTTTGTTTTGTTGCCAGTGAGCCCTCAATAAAACTATCTTATCTATCATCATTATTTTTTTTTTTATGCCACACAGTTCAATGCTTCTTGTTCAACTTTAAATCTATCATACACTTAAGATACAGTTTCCACTAGTTTGACTCTGTTTCTGGAATAAACTATCCTTATTATCCATGAATTGCAACTGAAAAAAAGAGCTATAATTGTTCCCCACTCAAAATTACAACAATATCTGCCAGGAAAGAATGCACTTCTCCCCTGTAAGCTATAGAACTATCTTCAAATACTTTTAGAAGATACTTGACTGTCTCTCAACAATTTCCAAATGGATGCCAGAAATCAGATTCGGTGTCCACTGTACCTGCCCCACTGCCTCCTCGCTGCCAACCCTTCAGAACCACAATGGCTTCCTCCCTTCTCTTTGTCGAAGCTTACTATAAAAAACTCAGGTTTGATGAGGTCAGACTTTCACCACTTACAACCTGTGACTCCTCCAAGCCATCATCTCCTCACCTATAAACAGATCTTAATGGCAACTTGGCAGAGCTGCTGGGTGGAGAACTAAATAAAAGACAGTTCATACTAGAAGGGAAAGCCTGTGATTGCACTGTTCTCCCCAAAGACATTCCCAAAGAAACTGAACAGTAGAGCCAGTGCTCTATCTAATAAAAAGAAAACAAAGCCAGATTATTGCACATGAAGCAAGGGCATCCAAGGTCCATCTTCCGGGAAAAAAGTGTGTTCCCATTTGGTACAGTGTGGCAGGAATAATTGCCTCAGACATCTCATCCCCTTGCCTGAGACCTTTCAATGGCTGCACAGTGCACAATGAAGAAAATCTGGACTCCTCCTCTCCACAATCACCACCAGCCAACCTTTCCCAACCCTTTTAACTTCTGATTCTTCTACCTTCTAATGCAACCAAAATTCTTAGGTTCGTGTGCTTGAAAACAGGCTTATCTCTGCACCTAGTCCTTGTAAGTAAGAATTCCTACTTAGACATTTTTGAGTTTATCAAGTGCATCACCTGTACATAATGACATATCATAATTATTTAGTGGTAAGGAAGTAGATAAATCCCTTATGAAATCTGATAGGAATAGCAGGGTGAGAATAGGAAAAAAGACAGATGATATTCACTATATGCTGTGATGCACTTGTTACAAACAAAATATAAACAAATGTATTCTCAGCAGACTAAAGCGCCTGCTTAGGAAGAGTGCAGCGCCGGGGTTAACCCCAGGATGCGGTTCAGCCCGGCCCCCAGGGCGCGCTGAGATGGCGGTGGAGAGGCATGGTGGCCCATCCTGTAATCCCAGCACTCAGGAGTCTGAAAAAAGGAGAATCACTATGAGGCTGATCTACGTTGTGAGACCCTGTCCTACATACATAATAAAATAAAAAATAAAAATGTACTATTAAAAGCACGCGAGCTAAAAAAGCATGATTTACTATTTGCAATACATTTCCCATGGAAATCAAACTAAGTACAGTAATGAACTTTTACACTGATTCTACATTGCATTCAGAAAGATCTTACTGAGCTAGGCACTATGAGGAGGGGAGAGGGAGGGGTGACAAAGAAGGAGAAGGAAACAGAGACTGAGAAGGAAACAGACGGAGAAGGAGAAGGAAACAGATGGAGAAGGAAACAGAGACAGAGAGAGATTATACAACGATGGAAGTGTGCTCATCAGTGCAAAGTGTGCTCATCCAAGGCACAATGTTCTAGAGATGACATTTGACAAACAAAGTATGGCCACACTTAGGGTTATGCATCTCCTAATAGATGCTATGACCCCTGATAACCTAACACGGACATATAACACATATGTCCTCATTCAGTCACTACATCAGACTTCCTACATCATTTCCTCCACCTCTCAATAATGTGACCTTGCATTTATACAAGTGAATTGTTCGGAAGTCAAGTTGGGAGAGTTTTACTAGATTACATAGAAATCTGTAGGACACAGAGGTCTCTGGCAAGCTTCAAAGAAGTGGCAACAGCTAACCTGCACTGGAAGACAAGGGAAGGATGGTTGGGTGGAAAGGAAAGAACATTACAAACAAAAAGAAGACAAACAAGGACAAGAGGAA